>OMNN01083362.1:0-27259 GCA_900302755.1 Chromis chromis | reverse complement strand
TTTTCGGCTCAAAATTTTATTTGCCTAAAGACTGCACTACAGCGCTTTTTGGGGCGTGCTGGACACGTTTTTCACTATTAGAGGTGTTTTTATGACGCACTTTTTTGGCCCTTTCGGAAATTTTCGACATGCTATACTATGACTTTTTTATTTTCGGCTCAAAATTTTATTTGCCTAAAGACTGCACTACAGCGCTTTTTGTGGCGTGCTGGACACGTTTTTCACTATTAGAGGTGTTTTTATGACGCACATTTTTGGCCCTTTCGGAAATTTTCGACATGCTATACTATGACTTTTTTTTTCTGGCTCAAAATTTTATTTGCCTAAAGACTGCACTACAGCGCTTTTTGGGGCGTGCTGGACACGTTTTTCACTATTAGAGGTGTTTTTATGATGCACTTTTTTGGCCCCTTCGGAAATTTCGGAAAGACTCGACTAGACCAAGGATAGACTTGGAAGCCATCTTCTCAGCCGTGGTTCACTGCCTCCAACAGGTTACCTCCCGGTAACATCAAAACAACCGACCGGCGTCAACTTTCAGTTATATCGGTCTAGGAACTGTCGGTCCCTGCCACTACACCAGCCGATGCCACAACAGCTTGCCTCACTGGGGTCTTCCCATCCTGGTGTGGTTAGTCTACACGGCCCGCTAGTTTTCCACCGTAGGCATCCTCTGCTTCTTCCCACTGAGGCGGCCGACAGTTGGAAGCTAACAGGCTAGCAGGTGGGACGCCCAGCCTCCACCCAGCTCCAGACTGCTTGTCCCTGCTTTCTCCACTCCACGGACTGCTGGCCCCGTGCTCCACTTGTCATGCCCTGAATCATTCTCTGGATTCTCCTGGGTTTCTCACCGCTGCCCCCTCTCCCACCTGGCCCGCAGTCTACACCGGTTAGCCCTGTGCTTGCTTGCCTCCACCAGACCATGCCGCCACTGTACTCCGGGGGTCAGCCCTATGTTCCCACAACCCATTGGTCCCACATTTTCTAGGATTTTTATTTTTTTGCTGAAAATTTTGAAAATTAGGCCCTATGTTCCCACGTTTTTAAGATTTCTTTTTTTGCAGAATTTTTTTTTTAAATTAGGCCCTATGTTCCCACATTTCCAAGCTATGGGAACATAGGGCCTAATTTTGAAAAATATCTTGGAAATGTGGGAAAATGGGGCTGTGGGAACATAGGCATGCTCCCGTACTCCGCCTCCGACCTCCGCGCCCTCAACCACCACCTTCCTGAATATCTGCTGAGTCTCCGAAGTTGAACTGAGTAAAACAGTTAATCTACTCTCCAATGGTTACCGTGCTGCTGTACAGTCGGATGTTTAATGACTGATTCACATGTTGTAATACTTCTTACTGCAGTGTACACTGGAAGAATAAACACCCAGAATATGACGTAAGTAATGACTGAACTGCAGTTAGAGTATTTAAATTGTAGCACAGATAAGCTGAAGAAAAAAATCCTCTCCCCTAAATGTAAAGTGACTACAGGCCTTTCCTTCTTTCAGTGCTTGGAGAACTATTTATGAAATACGAAATCTTTCCGGGGTTACTTTAAAATGAACCTCTGCTGTTGATGCTGATACTGTGATGTCTCTCTCCATCTCAGGCGTCTCATATTCACTGTGAGGATCTTCTGAGCAAAGCGAATAGAAGGAAAACCTCACCTGGTGCCGTTCATCTGCTTGTGAAAAGGGAGACTGGACGACATCCTACTTACGGAAGCACAGACCAACTCTTGCAGCAGCTTATTATTCTCCGTTCTTAGTATTAACGCAGGGGTGCCCAGTCCTGCATGTTTTAGATGTTTCCCTCTTCCAACACACCTGATTCAAATGATCAGGATCGTTATCAGGCTTCTACAGAGCTTGATGATGAGCTGATCATTTGAATCAGGTGTGTTGGAAGAGGGAGACATCTAAAACATGCAGGATAGTGGCCCTCCGGGACCAGGATTGGGCACCCCTGGTTTAAACACTGCTTGTTTTCGTGGCACATGCTCAGTCAGCGCGCTTGTACTGGGGATGGTCCGCACAGTCACAAAATTTGGGCTGCATGTGGACCCTCGCGGAATTGGGTTTATAACGACATTTACGTCAAGCAGACCCTGGCAAAAACCATAAATTAGCTGTTGTGGAGTAACACAAAATCATGACATTTCTAGAATATATACCATTCCTTTGGAGACAACACCTTGGCTGTAACAACACAGTTTTCAGGCACTATAATTGCTCTCCTTTAGGTGTTCAGCTGTGTTAAGACACAGACAAGTGTTAAATCTGCAACTGGGCTCACACCATATTATTAACACTTCTTGCTATGCAAGTTGTGACATATGCTTGTTACGGAGAAGAAATGCTTGAGAAGCAGAAACACATGTATTTATGTGTAAAAACCATAAAACAACTGCAGGCAGAGTATATACTTTAAACAGCAATGCCATCATTATTTAACTGTCTCTCTGTTTTGTGCTTCTCCTCTAGGTGCCAGCAAAGTTCCGCTACCCGTTTTACTATGAGATGTGCTGGTATGTCCTGGAGAGATATCTATACTGTCTGACCAACATCTCCCACCTCACCCCTGAGTTCCAAAAATACTCTCTTGGCATAGGTAAGGGTGAGTCAGCAGGAGGCAACATTGCTATCCTCATGTCTGTGAAGGTTCTCAGTCATCCAGGTCATGGTTATCCTCGTAGTTTCAATCGTAGCATCTGGACTTGCTTGAGTTTGTCGAAGACGTTTCACCTCTCATCCAAGAGGCTTCATCAGTTCTAAACTGACTGGTTGAGAGTTCCAGATTTTATATTCTTCAGGAGCCATTAACTCTATTGAAGCTTTTGTCTGCTGGGTGTGTGTTTCCCCTCGCCTCATTATGGGGTTTGTTAGGGCCCGTTGCGGCCAGGTGTGAATGGAGCCAATGCAATCGTTAGGTCCTTCCCTCTCACAACGGGGTCGGTTAGGGCCATAACGAACTCTATTGTGAGACGGAAGGACATAACGACTTGCATAATGAGGCAAGGGGAAACACTCACCCAGCAGACTGGAGCTTCAATGGTGTTAATGGCTCCTGAAGAGTATACAATCTGGAATTCCCAACCAGTCAGTTAGAACTGATGAAGCCTCTTGGATGAAGGTGGAACGTCTTCGACAAACTCAGGCAAGTCCAGATGCTACGACTGAAACTACGAGGATTGCTATCCTCATTTTTTTTCTCTTTGTCACACAATTAAATTTGTTAACACTGACATGAGCTTCAACCGCTTTCTCTTTTCAGGGCTGACCAGGGCCGACCTTGAAACCAGTGAGCACACCGGGAATGGCACCTCCAATGGACTTAACAGTGACGCTGAAGTCGAGGGGGTCATAGTAAAGGAGGAAGAGGTCAAAGAAGAAGAGGCAGATCAAGTTAACACAACTCAGCACGTGATGACCCCCTTTGAGATGGAGGGACTATGGAACCTCATAGGGAAGTTGGAGGAGCTGCCAGCCCACAAGAAGTGTGTCCCTACAGGGATTAGGAACGCTGCAGCTCTGCTTCAGGATATGAGGGTAGGTTTCGCCAACATTCCTTATGCAAAAATCAGAATGAACACTGGTTACACTTTACTGTAACAGATATTTAACTTTGTTGTCTTACCGTGTCCTTTTCCCACTAAATTTTTTGTCTAGGCTGTTCTGAATGAGCGTGCCAGTGACAACCACAAGCTGGCCTACACTGGAGAGCCTATTGTCAAGTGGCCTAGTAGGGTGAGCAGAGGGCAAATTTTAGCATATTTTCAACTATAAAGGAGTACATAAAAACATAGTAGTGTGTAGATATGATAATATTGGTTTGTAAACAGATATGGTGCCTTTAGAACAAGTGCTTCAGTTAACTTTAACCTTGTTTTCTTGTTGTATTATTCTTCAAATACTCTGACTGTTAGTCAGATGGAATATATGTATATTTTTTACTTAGCTTCAATTTCATTATTTAAATACCATTATTATTAAGTAAATTGTTCTGAATGATTAAGTCCTTCATGTCTATTATGTATTTGCGGGACAGCATTGTAACAACCTTTCTCTACCCCTTTCCTGCTGATCACTTTATACAGCCATCATGGTACCAGCCACCAACACCCCCTCCACCTGTAATTTACCGTCCTCGCTTGGCTCCCCCCCTCCACAAGCCTCTGGGTCAGAGGCCCAACAAACGCTCTTCCATCTCTGCCCTGAGGCGCAGACGGGTGAGGTGCAAGCGCTGTGCTGCCTGCTGCAGGAAGGAGTGTGGCAACTGCCAATACTGCTATGACATGAGGAAGTTCGGTGGGCCTGGACGTATGAAGAAGGGCTGTATGATGAGACAGTGTCTAGCGGTAAGACATCATAGCCATCACTGTGTTTGTGTATGTAGCACCAAATAATCCTGCCTGGCTTTATCTGGCCAGGCAGGATTATTAAAGAAATAAAGTGTGACAGCTATGTTCAGCATGGGGGACAAACAGTCTGAAGCTGTATCTACATTAGATCTCAAATTCCCATATTATTTTGTCCCCCCTCTAGCCTGCCTTGCCGAACACAGCACGATGTGCCATATGTGGAGAGGGAGAATCGGATGAATCAAATCACAGCACTCACTCCCTCATGGAGTGCTCTGTATGTTCGCAGATAACCCATCGTCAGTGCATTAAGGTGTGTCTGCCTCAGGTGTCGTAAAGAATGCGATTTGAATACATTACACAGTTACTGCATTGGTTGTTTTGCTGCCTGCAAAGTTGCATTTGTAGGTCAGATTTGGTGGTTGCTATTCTGAACTTTAACTGTTCTCTGTTTCAGGAACCTGGTGAGGGGAAGATCAATGAGGACTTACCCAGCTGCTGGGAATGTCCTAAATGTTACCAAGGCAAAGACTCAGAATCAGAGGTACTAAATACAAATCTCCTTATTTGCACAGGTCTGTTGCTGTTCTCAGTTCATCTAGGACACTTTTTTTTCTCCTTATCAATGATTTCCAGTTGCCCTGTGGTTAATGTTGATACCCAAGTTAACAATGACTCCTGTTTATCAGTCTTCCAGCGATGAGGAAAGCGGAGAGTCAGAGTACTCGACCTCCTTGCCACAGTCCAAACTTGCATACCGGGAAGGCATTGGTGTGGCCGATGGGGAAAGAGAAGGAAGACGTAGCAGATCCCCTGGCAGACCCACAGCACCACCTCCTTCCCAGAAACTACTACTGCAGCATCAACAGAACCGCAAAAGAGCAAGTGCACTGGAGCTCAGACTTAAAAAGAGGGTAAATTGGAGATGCTTGGAATTTTCCAGTGTTTTTAATGACCCACAGCAAGTAGTGACGACATATTTATAGCTGTGCTGTGGAAAAAATATGTTGATTTAAAGTTTGTGAACAATTCCACATGTGTGCTTTTCCTAATAGGTTTAAAAAATCTAAATAATCTGAAATTGAGCTGGCACAACTGTATGATATCTACACAGAAAACCCTATTTTTCAGTTTATATATTGATTTTGATTTGTTAAAGTCACTGAAGATTTTTAAATCTGAGCATTACCTTGATGAAACTTTAAGTCACCCTGAAACTGGTTTGGCTGATGCCAGATATATTTATTGGCACCTACTCAGACTTAAAATAGTAGATAAAAAACTTTGTCTTTGTGTAATTTTCTCTGTTTGACATTTATTTAATTTCTTGACCCTTTTTCTGTTTTTTTGCAGATAAAACTGGAGCGGAGCAAAATCTTATCAGTAAGCACTGCACTTGTTACTGATGTAATTCTGTATTGCATATAAAGAATTCCACACTAGATATGTAGTAGTATTCTAGGACATGGTTTCATCCAGGCACCTTGGTTTGTCAAAATTGCATTTCAATGAGATTGGAGTTTATAAAACATACCGTTAGCACTGCATATTTAACATCAATGTATTTGTGATGCAGCTTTAAGTTGTAAAACTTGTTTTGTAATTAAAAAAAAAAGCCTTTTTAGGTGCTACATGTGATGGTTATCAACATATTACATTTATATTATTGTATATTATTATTGTAGCACTGGATTTTATGTTTGAAACATGCATTGTTTTTTTCCTTTTTCCTTGAAATAGAAACAGGCTTCTCTAGACCGTTCTCCCAGGCTGCTGGGCTCCAGGATGCTCTCCCGGCTGCGCTCTCCAACGAGCAGACTACCTCAGGGCAGAGGCGCTCCTTATCACAACACTCCAAGAGGGACTGGATCCTTCGAGCAGCAGCAGTCTTCCGTAGGTCTGGTACTTGAGCCCAAAGGAGAGCCTCGCAGAGGGAGGGGAAGAGGTGTGAGGCTGCGGGGAGGAGGAGCAGGAAGAGGCATTAGAGGTGGTAGAAGCCATGCAGAGATGGAGGAGGATAGTGAGGACAGCAGTAGCAGCAGCACCAACAGCAGCAGCAGTGACGACGACGAGGAAGAGGAGAGCGTGCAGAACAGTGGGAGGGGAGGGGATAAAGAAAACCAGCCACAGTCGAGGCGAGGAGGACAAGCAGCCAAAGAAAGAGCAGAAGAAGGGAGTGAGGTGGCCAACCAAAATGGTGCAGAGGAGGAGGAGGAGGAGGAGATGGAGCAGGACAGTCAAACAGGGGACAAAGATGGCTCATATCTTAAAGTGACACTCCAAAGGCCAACCAGAGCCAAGCGAGACCCATCAGCCATTGTTCCCAAATTAGAGGCTATCGCCCCTCAAACTGCCACTTCCACAATACACAACCAGACCAGAGCCCTTGCCAGACCCCCCATTAGAAATCGAGGCCCCTGTCCTGATCAACACACAAATAGGCACACACCACCCCACACTCGCAGTGGACACACTGACTCTCGTGCTTCTCACCCAGAAAGACTTGAAGCCTCTAAAAGAACAAGACTGAGCAGGCCGGCTAAACTGAGCAATGGTGCTTCCTCTTCTTCAACATCGGAGCTTCCCCATCTCCGCATCCCTCTGTCCGCCCTGCAGGAAGGAGGGGGTGAGGCAGACAGGGAGAGCGTCGGGAGCGGCCCGGGCTGTGAGAGGGAGGTGTGGGTGTCCGTCTTCCGCTACCTAAGTAGAGCAGATCTCTGCGTCTGCATGGCCGTCTGCAAGAACTGGTACAAATGGTAAGACCTCTGAAATGGTGCGTTTATTCGTTAATGTCTGATGCTGACAAACCTCTTATCAAGCTTTTCTTTTTTCCTCATTCACAAGTGCAATGAAAAACATACAAACAGGATTCTCATTTTTAGCCCTTCTGCCCTGTAAAGTGACAAACATCACTGGATCAGTGGATCAGATCAACTGTAGCTAATTCACATTAATTCTATAAACGCTGAAATATTAAAATTTCGTTGTTCACCAGCTGATGTACCCTGTGCAGCCGGTGTCTGTTCCAGCCAAAGATTGTTTGTGAGATAAAAGACGTCACCTCTTAACATCGCTGTACCAATCTGAGTGAACTGTGTGTTTTGTAGTTAAGCAGATTGGTGTTTGTTCTCCAGTGAAATTATCCAGCTGACTGTTTTATAATACCAAAATTTTAACCTGATCATCTTAACAGTCCTGAATCTGGTCCCTTAAAGTAAGTAGACTGTTAAATACAGGAGGCTGTAGCTGTGAGTCAAATGTGTCAAGTACGTTTAATTGACCTTTTTTATTTAATGCTGCTCATCACATCTTTGGTTCATGAACATTAAATATGTTGCCACTAAAAGCTGTAGTATTTCTTCCTGATTGGTTAAGAAAACATTTTTGAACAAGACACTTTTACTTGCAAAAAGGCAACATAACGAGATCCTAAAGAACTTTAATTTGAGTAATGATTTAATGCTGGATTTTAATTTAATAATATGCAATCAAACTCCCAGTAGTGTAGAGTCAGTCAGTCATTTCTGTGAACATAGATAACTCGATGACAGGCTCAGGCTGTGCTGTTAATGTACTTGATGTATTATGTACACAGGTGTTTAGACAAGCGGCTTTGGGCTCGGATTGACCTGAGCATCAAGCGCACCGTTACTCCTCAGGCCCTGACAGGCATCATAAAGAGACAGCCAGTCACACTTGACCTCTCCTGGACCAACATCTCCAAAAAACAGCTCAACTGGCTTGTTGGCCGCCTGCCTGGTACACACACACACACACACACACACACACACACACACACACACACATACACACATACACTCACTCACTTACTTCAACATGATTTTTTATTAAATTCCAAAATGGCCAATATTATACTTGTAAATAAATGCTACAACAGTAATGAACAATGAATTATATAAACCAATACAATCAAAAAGTACATTTCTGTTTTACCGGCATATTTGTGACATTAAATGCTTTATTAACATCCATTTTGCAGGGCTGAAGGATCTGATGCTGGCAGGTTGTTCCTGGTTGTCTATTTCAGCTCTTTGCTCCTCTGGTTGCCCTCTCCTCCGTTCTCTGGACCTGCGGTATGCAGATGGGGTCAAAGACTCTCAGATCAGGGATCTAGTCACCCCTCCAGGTGAGGAAATAGTGAACTCTGATGCTTCAGATTAGTTGCAATAATAATCAGCTGTTAGTTTATGCAGTAATTAAATGGATTAGTGTTCTTTCCCCTGCTTTCTACTTCTTGCTTATCTTATTTTACCTCTGTTTGACCCTTTTCTTATCAAACGTCTCTGCATTTGTTTTCTTTCCGCTCGCTTGATCCACGATCCCTCTGGTCCAGGCTGTGACAATCGCAGCCAGTTAAGAACCATGCAGTGTTTGCGACTAGCAGGCCTGGACATCAGTGACTCCACTCTGCGTCTGGTGATCCGTCATATGCCCCATTTAACAAAACTGGATCTCTCCCACTGCAACAGCCTCACTGACAACTCCATCAACCTGCTTACTGCAGTGGGCTCGTCCACCCGAAACACACTCGCAGAACTCAACCTGGGAGGTGAGACATTGTTGGAAAGAGCTAATGGGCAAGACACTCATTTTCAGATGCAAAAAAAACACATACACACATGGCACAAGTTTTATTTCACCAGAATGTAAGTGTCTGTGTTTTGTTTTCCCAGGCTGCAGTAAACTAACAGACACGTGTCTGAAGTATCTCCGCCGCCTCTCTTGCATCTCGCTGCTTGACCTGCGAGGCTGTAAAGGCGTCTCCCGCAAGGCCTGTGAGTCCTTCATCTCCGAGCTGTCAGTCAACACGCTCTACTGCCTATCAGATGAAAAACTGATCCAGCGGATATCCTAAGCGCCTGCCTTCTCTCACTGCAGAGGCAAATCGAGATGCAAAAGCAGGGAGAGTGGATCCTGATGTGAATCTGTGAGACACAAAGGACACAGAGAGGCAGGGAAGCTCAAATGCACCTGTGTCACATTAAAGGAGGGGTGGGGTCTGAACTGGGAGGGCTTACTCACTCACTGGTGTTGGGGAAAGGGTTTTCACAGCTGGAGCAATGCTTCTTTTCAATACATTTTTCCCATGTATCTTAAAAAAAAAAGACTCAGGAGCTTTTTTGCTGTTCTTTTCGGAATTAATTTTGTGTGGAAAAAGCACGTTGGTTTTTTTGTTTTTCTGTGCGGGGAGCGGGAAAACTTGGGCGATTAATTAGCTGTATTAGACTGCACATCCTGTGGATAACAAAGTCCTCGACTCGTTTTTGGACAGATACCAGGCTTGACTCCCGTCACAAGCCCCTCCGTTGAGAGAGCGAGAGAGAGAGAGCGAGATAAGCAAAGACTTTTGAGTTTCATCCTTGGGATATAACTGCATTGTTCTGTTTGGCTGATGCCCCTTAAATTCTTATTTATCGTGTTACACATTTGAACTTGCTTGATTTCAGCTACATTTGGGTGCTTCAAGTAGATGGATATTTTTTGTCAGGGAGAAAGTGTTAAGTTGTTTGATAATTTATGTTTCATGCACAACAGCTATGCGTTGAGATTTTTTTTTTAAGACAACTGAAGGTGAAGGAACTTACACCTCAGACAAGCTACTGGAAAGGCCTGTGTTTACTGGTTGTGTATTCAGCTTCGTAAGTCACTGGATGCAGTAGTAGTTGGTAAGTACACATGGACGTTGAGGGTGTAAGAAGGTTAAAAGACTGTGAGTAGGCAATCATGGCAACAAGACCTCACCCCGTCAAAGGGCAGGTTGCATTAAGTGTAGGGGGTAAACCAAGAGAAGATAAATGGTGCATTTTCAAACAACAGTTAGACTTCAGGTGCTATTATTTCCAAACTCCTCTTTGCTTTGTTTTTGTACAGAGACAACATTTAGAGCAAAACTATTCTAGATGAAACTGCTCCCCACCCCTGTTTGATACACTTTTTCTTTTCATGGATGAAAATGTGATTATCTACTTTTCACTTTGTCAGATTCATTGTAGAGATGTATAATTTTGTTCGGGGGTTTTGCTCATTTCTCTGTTCCGTTACAGTGTTATGGCTGTGTATCAAAGGTCTCCTCCCAGACTGCTGTCCTGGCCATATCCCTAAAAATGAATATAAGTATATACAAATATATACTTTTGTGTAAATGTGTTTTTTCCTCTTTTAGATTATTAAAACGGGAATCCTGTAGCATTGTAATTATTTTCAGAAGCCTTTTTTTTTTCACTTTATGTTATTTGTGTTATTTTTCAAGAAAAATAAAAAAACTATAAACAATGGGTAGCTGTCAAGCATTTAGTTTACGTCCTCTCTGCTACCATTACATTATTGGCATTGCTTGATTTTCCTGTTTGTCTCAGACTACATCAAACATCGCTCCTCCCTGACTCCACCCAGCATCTCTCCATAACCTGGAAATAAAGCGAGCCAAAATAAATAAATAACCATACTGCAGCTGTAAATACTCTTGATTGTGTCAACGCCGGAATTAGCGGAGGATCACGGCGGGCTGACAGATGTTCTCCGCTGCAGTAGTTGTCGGACAGGACCGAGTGCTGTCGCCCTGCAGCTGTCAGCATCTTGTCGGACGCCCCTCAACTCGAGTGACCTGGATGTGAAACTGGAATAAAGGCCGAGTCTTGCTTTATTTTGACAGACGGTTACAACCCTGCGATAGAAACGGGATGGTTGCTGCAGCAGCGGGGAAGCTAGCTAACTTTAACAGCCGGCGATTTCACCCGTTTTTTTCTTCAAGAACGAATTTATTGTAAAAGAGAGAAAAAGAACAAACAATGAACAGACACTGAGGTGCGTTTCTGGCCGGCTAAATTAGCTGTCTTGTATTGAGCAGAATGGAAAACAGGTGCCAAGAGGAGCGGGGAACAATGTTGTTATTAGCCAGTTAGCTAACGTTAGCCCAGCTAGCTGCTACTTAACTACACCAAATTAGTGGGCTGAGTTAGCCAGGCTAACTCAGCCCACTAATTTCAATAGGCGCGCTCAGTAATCTAGTTTGTTTGCTGTCTAACGTTAGCTACTTGGGTAGATTTACTTAGTGGCAGGCTTTCCCAGTGACACGCCTCTTGCTTTCAGAGTTTACCCATTTTCAGCTGTAAACAAAGCTAGCTAGCTAACCAGCTGTGCCGATCAGCGTAGAAGTCGTTGCTACAGCCCGCTGTGGTGTCACTGCAATCTGTTGGCCGCACAACTCATAGCTTTACTACTGTCAAGCGGAGGACAACCATGGCTCAAGAAGCGTTCCCTTTGCATTTCCTGGTGTGGAACAATCAGTACCTGGAGCTTGATCGAGAGCTGCAGAAGAAGGAGGTGAGTGAGGAGGCTTGATGCTTTTACAGATGCGTTTGTTGTGTCGCACTGCATTGCGCTGATGCGGCTGGTGTGTTCGGCTTTGCAGCAGGATGTGGAGCGCCTGGATCCGAGGGGGCGCACCCCGCTGGAGCTGGCCGTGTGTCTGGGCCACCTGGAGTCCACCAGGGTGCTGCTCAGACACACTTCAGACCCGACACACTGCAACGCACAGGGCTGGACCAGTGAGTGCTCTGATGCTGCTCCCAGTTTCTTGTCCTCAGGCTGCTGAGAGGCTGAGAAGCAGTTTCTGTCATTAATGTGGATGTATGTTTCAGTCTTGCAGGAGGCGGTGAGCACTGGAGACCCAGAGCTGGTCCAGCTGGTGCTTCAGTACAGAGACTTCAAGCGTGCCACTGAGAGACTGGCGGGCATCCCAGAGCTGCTCAGCAAACTACGACAGGTATCTGATTGGAAAATGTGACCCCTGCCCTGCTGAACTGACAAACACAGCCGGATCCTTAACCATTCCTCAATGCTTTGTTGAAGAGTTTAAGGAAAGGTGCTTTCAGCGGGGACAAACACTGCTGTGTCAAAGCATCTTGTCATTATGATCACTGTTTGCTTCTTGCATATTCCCATCGAGTCTCAAGCTTTACTGACTTAGGATCCACAAATGTAAGAAGACATCATGCGCTCATGGAAAGCCTTTGTTTTTGTCTGAGTTAAGGATTTTCCTTTCTCTCTCTTGCAGGCTCGGGACTTTTATGTGGAGATGAAATGGGAGTTCACCAGTTGGGGTGAGTGTGTTTCATTGATGTGTTTCCACAGAGGTCAGTTTCAGCACCACAGCAGTTGGACAGCTCCCTCAGCAGCAGATGTCGCTCAGCAGACTTTGAAAGACGTGACTGTTTAATCCACAGTGGACTAATCACAAGACAGGGGAGATTGATTTGAAAATGTAATCTGCTGCAGATGACTGAAACATTGCATGAAGTCTTATATGGACTTGTTATGGAAATGTTATGCAGTCTGCTGTGTTTGAAGCAGAAGATGCTCAGATTGTTAGTTAATTACACATTGTAGCTTAAAATCTTAGTACCATTATCAACTAGTGTTTATCATAAAGATCATAACATATACATGATCTCAATACTGTATCCCATTGCTTATCAATGTGTCTTATTTATAGTAACTGATAAATTAGAGAAACTACTGTATATTGGCCAGTCACTGTTACAAAACTCTAATGGTTACCATTTCAACATATTGTGTTATTATTGAATCAGTTTGTCTTCTGACTTGTTTCGTAAAATGTCTGATCAGTGAATTGATAATGAATCAAATTTTTAGTTGCAACTCTAATATAATAAGCTATAATTCAATTCTCCACAACAACATGTTATCTTCCGTTAAGTCTGCCTTTCTTTTCACTGCCCATTCCCTTCTTTGATTACCTCACTCTCATGTCTGCTTTGTCAGTTGTTTCTAAAAGGCATCTCCTCTTCTTCAATTCTCCTCTCAGTGCCCTTGGTGTCAAAGGTGTGTCCGAGCGACGTATACCGAGTGTGGAAGAGCGGCTCGTGCCTCCGTGTGGACACCACCCTCCTGGGCTTTGAGCACATGACGTGGCTGAAAGGACGACGCAGCTACATATTCAAGGGTGGAGGTGTGTGCTCTTTGCTCCTACAGCTGCCGTCACATATGTACAACTAACTGAACGGTTAAAGCTGATAGATGCTGAGCTCAGCCTGACAATGCGGAGCTTAGAGGGAATAAAGTCTACTCATGATTCCCAGTCAGGTACTTTGAAGCCTGGCAGCCTCACTTGTCTCGTGACTTCGGCCTGCTCTCACAGTCTAGTAATCGTTTCTGCTGGAGGCTTAAGTGCGTCTTTTCTGACTTCGTAATGAGGCCTGTGATGGCTTTCAGTCAGTCTATAATATTATCATTTTCCTCCGGTGCCGGTACCTTGTTTGAGATTTCTATTCCCTGTGATGTCCCGGTCCAGCTGTTGGTGCTGACTGTCCTTGTCTCCTTAGATGACGGGGCGGTGGTGATGGAGGTGGACCACGAGAAGCAGGTTGTGTACACAGAGCCACTCGTGTTGTCCCCTCGTGATGCCCCCTCCCTTCTCGCCGCCATGCAGCCATCGCAAGAGAACACGGCCCAGAGACTCACGTCGCCCATCGTCTCCACACACCTCAACACACGCAACATTGCCTTTGAGCGGTAACAAGCACAACTGTGTACAAATGCACAAACCAGAACGATCCTGTGACACTTAAACACACATCCCACTCAATTCGTTTGTGTTTACAAACTATTTATATGTCTCATCTTGTTTTATGGAGCTGCTAACTCACCTAAAAGTATGTCGGCGCAACCCATCCCTCATTATGTGTCCACAAACATGCATCACATCCCCACAGTTAACAATACACGAATACTGATGAAGTCTGTGCGATTTTAACTCACGTTGTCTTATTGCATTTTTAGGAATAAGTCTGGAATCTGGGGCTGGCGTTCTGAGAAGAGCGAAGTCGTCAGCGGGTATGAAGCCAAGGTAAGAGCCGACGTGCTTTAAATGGTTCCAGAGGTAATAAGTTCTATTTGAAGTTAGTTTAATACAATTTTCCTGTCAAAGATCAATGTAAATATCAATCAATCAAACTTTACACAAACTTCAATCAATCCTCTAAATATGAAATTGGTATTCTTTGAGTACATTTTAAATTAAATGTTTGATTTACAAATTGAAGAATGTGTCTGAATCTAGAGGTTTAGTGTTTTATGGTCTAGTCTTTAGTCAGAGATGTACTTTTGAGTTTAGAAATTACTTTTTACTGAAGATGTGTGGACAAGAAAATACTGTGAGAAGTTACAGACAAAATGCTGTTTGCTCTTTTAAATACAAACCAGGAGAGACTCCAAATCCTGACAGTATACCACAGTTTAACAGCTGTTTACACCAAATAGATGTTTTTTTTAAAGCACACAAAGACTCTGTCAGGCACCTTACTAACACAAAGTGTACAAAGGTGTGTTTTCAAGAGTGCTTTTTCTTTGTGCGGTGTTGTGTTTAGGTTTACAGTGCTACCAATGTGGAGCTGGTGACTCGGTCAAGGACGGAGCATCTGTCAGACCAGGACAAGTCAAGAAGCAAAGGTGAAAACACAAACAACTGCACCCACAGAGAAAGCTGGTATTGTACCCTTAGTACTATATGTATGGACTGGGGAAGCAACATCTTGTCAAAAACAGTGTTACTGTTCCAGAAAAGCTCCACTCTTTTTACTCACAGTACAAATTTGTCTCTCACTTAGTGTACTATAATGTTATTTATGCTAAGTAAGATTGCTCTGGATATATCTCATGCTTTTCTTAAACAGACTATTTTGTGTGAAATGCATTGATTTGTGGAGCAGGTTGATGATGATCTCTCTTCATTATTCCCACTCAGGCTCAAAGACTCCTCTGCAGTCTTTCCTGGGGATTGCTGAACAACATACAGCTCACAATGGGGTAAGAGTCTCCACTGTGCCTCTGCATCACATCACCACCCACACCACCTGCAGCTTCCTTTGATGAGCACTGTTACTGACAACTCCCTTTCCATTTTTCTGTCAGAGCAATGTGTCCCAGTGCGCCAGTCCTCACAACCCCACAGCCATCACAGCTGAGGAATACTTCAACCCGGAGTTCAACCTGAACGGCCGGGACATCGGACGTCCCGTCGAGCTTACCAGCAAAGTCCAAAGGTATGGTGGCGCCACGTCAACATAAAACCATCCACTCGTTCATCACCACATCGGCACCTCCTAAATGATCAGAGCAATTGAGGATTTTGGAGCATTTTGATCAAAAAGAGACTTAAACATCCTTTTCTTTGTTGCTGTCTGTTGCTCTTCCTCCTTTCTAGGTTTAAAGCAACACTCTGGTTGAGTGAGACTCACCCTCTGTCTCTGGCTGAGCAGGTGACGCCCATCATTGACCTAATGGCCATCTCTAATGCTCACTTTGCCAAGCTACGTGACTTTATCACCCTGCGCCTGCCGCCAGGCTTCCCTGTCAAGATAGGTGGGTGTGGTCAGCATATGTGGAGTCAGTGGGAGGCCAGAGTACGCAGGGAACTCAAGAGTGTTTAAACATTGACTCCAGCGCCAGAGCTTTTAGTCTGTAGCTGTAATTCTGTACTTAAGCTGTTGTGTAGCTTTGATGGCATATTAGAACCCAACTACCTTGAGTAGAGCTTTAATCTGGAGACAGCTTTCTGTGTGACTTGATGCAGACGAGCTATATACAAAGTATGCTATCACATCATGGATATATGAAGGAAAACTAGCTGATGATTTGAGAAATTGCAATACTTGCCACCCCAAAATCACCTCACAGACCAGCATCATACCTGAGGTTACATTATTCTCTCTGGTGTTTGTCATTTTTATGTTTTTATCTATACGGGTGCTGCAGGAACAATCGATCAACTGTCTGTGGCAATAACTACATTTTGACCACTAGCATTTAAACATGTGTAATGTTTTTTAAACAGAAATCAGGTATAAGCTGACTGCTGCTTGGCCCACCAGATCTCCTGTCTAATTTAACTCTCCGTCTTTCAGAGATTCCTCTGTTTCACGTGTTGAACGCCAGAGTGACGTTCAGTAACCTGTGCGGCTGCGACGAGCCGGTTAGCTCTGTGACGGTTCACCAACCAGAGAGCTCCGAAGAAGCTGGTAACTACGGACTCATGCAATCACATGTACTAAAGTAAAAACATTTAGTACCAGGTATCTTTAAATGACAAAGGGTTCAAATATCATTCAGTTTCTTACATTGACCTGTAGTAAATAGAGATCTAAAACTCCCATTTTTACAACACTACCAGTGTAAGCTAGCTAATTACATCAGGAATCCAAGTTTACCACTGCTTACTGAGATGGTAATTAACAAAATGCAAAATAACGTCTCATTCTGCAATTTTTGCACTATTATTATGCATCTTATCCTCTCACAGGTCAGTGTCTGCCTCCTTTCCACTGTGAGGTGGACCCCTCAGTATTTGAGCCCCCTCCAGACTACACCACCCTCGGTCCGGGCCGCAGCGAGCCAATGAGGGACGAGGACGACAACCTGCTGCAGTTCGCCATCCAGCAGAGTCTGCTGGACGCTGGCACAGAGAGCGACCAGGTCAGAGCAAAGCCTGATGGTTAACCAGTCTGAGTCAAAGATTAAAACAGTTCAGTCAGACTCAGTGTCACGCATCGGACTTTGGTCCAGGCGGGGATTAAGTTCTACCCTACATTTTCATTGCAATTTATTTTTTCTTCTCTTTTATCTTCTTTTTTTCATCTGTGAAATCGGTTTTATCTTTCCTCTCTTCTCCACCAATGAAACACCCCTGATGTTAAATCCTCCATCACTTTACACTTGTAAAAATGATCTTTAAAAAGCATCCTCACTATTGTTGAGTGAATATACCATTATTACGGACTACGGTCGTTTCTACACATTTGTAAAACTTATGCCACAGCCTCTACACATTCCCTTACATCTAAAGCCAGTTCTAATGATAATTTCTGCTTTTTAGGTGACCATCTGGGAAGCCCTGACCAACAGCCGCCCAGTGCCCCCGTCTCCACTGTATGAGGAAGACTCTCAGCTGGAGAGGTGAGCTGACCTTTAAACCTTCCTTGGTTTACTGGCATGTTCACGCTGCTCAAACTGGAGAGACGACAGCAGTTCAACTTAACTGTTAATGGAATATATCAGTTATATTCGCTTGATCAGAATTTATTCTCAATAGGACCGTTTGCAGTTGTTACTGTAAAATCTGCAGCAAGTTTAAGCCATGCTTATTCATATCTCTTCCTATTCATGTAAATCTCTGGCTTGGGAAGTAATTTAATTAAACATCTCTAAATAGAGTCCAGTGATTAGCTTCTTCTTTCTCCCTCTCTTGAGAACAGCAATTCCCCTTCATCCTGTAATGAAGCCCAGCAGAGAAACGATCCTGTTAGGAGACCTGTCTTTGTTTAATAATACTTGAGTTGAAGTCTTAATATCCTCCTTGCTTTCTCTCCTCAGGGCGATCCAGGAGTCCCTGTCCATCTCACTGGCGAGCAGAGAAGGAGAAGACTTGGCCGACCCCAGCCAGCCCTCCTCTGTCTCCCCGTCGGACCCCACCGCCAACTCCCCGCTCTCATACAGCACAGTGACTGATCCACGGTTGTCTGGACACTTTGGCGTGGCGTCCAGCTTCGACGAGCAGCTGCGTATTGCCATGGAGCTGTCGTGCAGGGAGCAGGAGGAGATGGACAGGTGAGGCTGGAGATGTGTGTTAGTTTGCGTGACACAAAATCAACTTACTGCCTCTACAAATCCCCCTTTCAACTAAATGTGCACAGAGGGAAGTGTAGTGACAAACAATGACACTTTGGTGTGTCAGAATCTTCTAACAACCAAATTTGAGGATGGAATCTGTTGGTGTAGTGGGTCGTTATAGGATTTGTGATTTTTTTTTAAAATTATTATTTAAAATAAAACTCTTTTCCCATTTTTAATGATGGTGAGAGACAGGGTGAAAGGAGGTATAGAGGAGAGTGACATGCAGCAAAGGGTCTTGAGCCGGACTCAAACTCATGACTGCTGCTGGCGACCTGCACCCACATGGTAACGCCTTAACTCAGCGAGCTAAACGGCAGCTCAGGATTCGTGATGTTTGATGGTCATATAGTGAGAGCCAGGCCGGACTGACAAATTATTGCCTGCCTGAGGAAACCAGTCACTTGTACATGAAACTGAAAAACAGTTGACGTAATTTTTTCCCACTCCCCTCAACCCTGTAATGTGTGTCTAGGGTTACATAAAGGGAAATTAAGATTAGAGAATTCACAGGGAATCATCTCCCAAATCTACTCCCTTTTCCTGGAAGAAAAAACTGCAAGAAAGCAGCATTTTTGCCACGCTTGTGTGTTTTCTGAAATCTGTATTATGTACTGAAACAAAGACTCCTTGTCCAGATCTCATTAATGCTACCCCACAAATACCGTAGCCAAATATTAAAGTGCTTGTAACAGTAATATAACTGCATCAGCTTGTTAGCTAGTTTCATTGTTTTGATGCTAATGCCAGCTTACAGTTCCTCTGTCTATAAAAGTGTTTTTGGAAGAGAGTTAATGAATGAACCTGCAAACTACAGCAGTTTATTAGTGGCTTTATAAGACATGAGGGCATTCCTCAGATGGCGAAACGTTTGTATCAGGCGACCCCAGTGAACTTCCAAGATCAATGCTCCCGGGGTTTAGTACGCTGAAACAACACAATGGAACTGCTGTGTTCAACAGATTTAGTTTCATTGCCAATTCACACTGTAAAAACCAGTCAGCAGTATAAAGATAGTCATGTGGTCGCATACAACCACTCGGAAGATTTAAAGATGACGTAAGAGAATATAGTTCTGGGAAACGGTCATCGTAAAATAATTTCTTTTCTTATTTTCTCACGTAGGAAGTGTAAGGAGGAAGAGGAGGAGCTGGAGAGGATCCTGCAGCTGTCACTCACCGAGAAGTAATGTACCAACAGCAGCGGAGGCAGGTCTACATCGGGGGAACAATCATCTTAATTTATTATGTTTCTTTCTTTTTTTTTTTTTTTTAAAAATCCTAAGATGTTAAGTTATTACAGATATTTTATTTGTCTTTCTCACTCGAAGGCTGCTACAATAGAGTGTTAAGGGCCTGAACATGAGAAATGTGAAGCAGAGGGTAAAGAAAAGATGAAACAGGTCCTCAGAAACACACGGTAGTGAAGGAGACAAAAAGGGAGAGAGTCTTTGTCTTTTTTATTGAATATTTTTCACAGTCTTGCTGTCTTTATTGAGTGATGAATGATCCTTAAACTTTAAACCTATAACATGATCCGTGATAATGACGAAAAACAAAGAAAATACAATCTTAATGGAATAACTTATAAAAATATGATTATAACATTTGAAACATTTATGTTGGCTTACTCTTACGTGTGAAAAATAAAGAATAATGATCATACCGGATTATGCTTTTTTCTTTACTGATGAAGAGAAGCAAGTAGATAATCTGTCTATTCCTTGTATATATACAGTAGACACACCTTCCTCAGCTCATCTGCTCTATGCGCTGATAGAGAGATTTTATTGTCTCTCACCTTTTCTCTGGTGATTTTTTTTCCCTCTGACACCAAATAGCAGCTGATCCAAGCTACATTTAGAATTGAGACTTTTTAATACAAAGCACTCCCTACAATTATCTTTCTAGAAAGAAACACAGTTTTGTGTGTTTGCAGTTATTGTGATTTGCACAATAACCAGCTGTCACAGTCAATTTCACACTTTTAAACCACAAACATTGAATGAAAACAAAGATAAAAGCAGATATCACGTGTAAAAGAAACTAAATCTGCAACAATCGACTATTTTTCGCGGCCGATCAATTGTTTTCCCAAACCTGAGTGTTTCTTTGTTGTGCTATCTTTGGACTTATTATTGAAAACAATTTAAAAGCATCACTTTGGTCTCTTGGAAATTGTTCTTTTTCTCACTTATAAATCAATAAATTGAGAGAATAATTGTGAGCTGCAGCTGGAATTTAAATCATACTGACACTGGGTCATAAAGTTGCAAAGTGCTCCTAAGCTCTTATCTGTGTTATCATTTAGACGCAAAAAACTGCTATTGTGAAACATGATTAAACGGTGATAACACCATTTAATCATGTTTTATGTAAACATTCTTTTATTAAGAACTTGATAAAGACACAACAAAGGAACTTCAGTGTTAACGTTATGCTGTTGCAGAGTGAAAGCCTCTCCAGTTTGTCCAAGCCTTTTAAAGTCCTGCTCCTAAAGTTATGACAGATCTGTTTTCCTCTAACTTCTCCTCAGGTGCCACCAATAGATTGAAATCCTTCTCTTTACTCACATGTCTAAACAGCCACTGCTGGATTTTTAGAAACGTTTTATGCAGGAACTTATGGCTTCAGAAACATCAGCTGTAATAAATTCCTTTTAACTTTGTTCAGTACTATAGTTTCTGACCAAATACATCAGTCTGTTATGTTAAGTATTAAGGATCACAAAACAATCTCAAACAGTATCATTGTCCACTATTAAACACATGGAGCAGTATGCTATTAGATGAGAGATCAACTCCAACATGTAGGCTACGCCCCAAATCTCTGTTTTTATATAGACCTATTTTTAGGTCTTATTTTTCCCAGATAGCATTAAAGCACATAATTTGAGTCTAAGATATCTGCTTTAAGGTACTGAGAACTTATTTCTTTTGTAATTTATTTGCTGCATATTTTTCTTAACTTTGTTCAGAGCACATTTTGGAGATTTTTTTAGAGCACTTGCAGAGACAGAATTAAGTCAAATCCACTGGGAAACATGTGATCTCTGAGCTGTACTTAAAAGTTTCACATGAAATTAGCAGACTTGAGGTTCCAACCAAACACAAGAAGAAAGCTGAGTGCCTCACAGTGTTGCGTTCTTTGTGTTCCATTATAATATGCAGGAGAGGGATTTTCTTTTGGTTTGATTCTCATAGGTGGCATCTTCCGTCTCGCCAGATTCACTGTAGAGGTCTTGTCTCCGTTGCTTTAAAACTCCCTCAAGTTCACTCTCCATCTGAGCTAGTTTAGACAATGACAAACACTCATTTAGACCGACTTTACTGGCTCAGTACACAAACCTGATGCACAGTGGAATCATTATATGTTCTCACCTAACTTCAGGTTGTGATCGTCAGGAACCACATAGTCACCCTCCTCAGGTTTGTCTGGAGGAGGCTGAAGCTCCTCTTTGGTCTTTGAACGCAGCATCGGTGCTACTTTTGCCTTGGGTACTTCTTTAGGTGTCCGTGTGGTGATGCTGATGCACTTTGGTGCAGGTGACACTTCTGTTGAGGACACAAAACAGACATTTGTTAGGAGCTGCATACTCATACTTTACTGTTTCTACAAGCAGCGTTCTCACCGATGCGAGTGTCGTAGGGCTGAGACACAACGTAGGGCTGAAGACGGTGCTCTGTCTTTTCAAGGAAGTATTTAAGTACATCATTCAAGGAGGAAACCGTCACCTACAGAGAAGAAGAGACAGAGTTTAATGATTTTTGTGACAACTTCTTGACTAAATTTTGATTTCTATTTGCATAAATTTACAGGAAGGTTTCACTGCATTGCTCATACTGATGATTAAGGTAATCTGTATAATCCTGTTCTGTAACTGCTAGTCATAATCATGGATCTTTTCAGCTTCCTTGTCAAGTTAAATACACGTTGTATCTGACCTTTGTCCAAGCTGACTCTCTGACTGCAGGTCTTTGGGCAAAACAAGGTTAATATTTAATTGTCGTCTCTCAGATGTTTCGATAAAACACGTAATGCTGCACATTACAGTAAACTGTGATGGGAAATGGTCTTAAAATGTTCAGGCTACTTCAGGCATAATTTCACACAATGACAATATTAACAGAGTGTCAGTGTTATGGAGTATTTAATGTGCAACATGATGATAATATTCTATAATGCTGCAATGGAGAGTCTTATTAGATACAGCATGGCAGCAGGATATGGTACCATCACACTCAAGATAAAATAAAGAGTTATCAGATATGCACACAAGATCCTGAAGGAAATATTTTAGTCTCAGACTTATCGAACCTGCAGATAAAAGAGCAAATGATTTCAACTTGTCTTTTATTCCTACTTCTATCTCACTGCTTAACAAACAATAGCTCAATGCAGACTCTTGATGTGTACGGTCTACGCATTTTATCGACACAGTTGATCTCTGGAACCTGGATTTTATGTTCTACTGGCATGTTTTTAGAAGTTTTACACAAAGTGCAATATGTACACGTTTGGACGTTTGTCTTGAGGTGTACACCCATCAGGCATAACATGACCACCTGCCTGTTTGTCTCTTATCCGAACTCAGACTTCTGTTGAACGCTGCACAGTGCTGCCTCCTGAGATAATCACTAAGATGGTTTTAATGAATTCATTTGCTCTGTTTATACACCGATCAGGCATAACATTATGACCACCTGCTTAATATTGTGTTGGTCCCTCTTATGTGCTCAAAAATGCTCTGAACCATTAGGCATGGACAAGAGGACCTCTCTGGGTGTCCTATAGGGTCTGGCACCAGGATGTTGGCAGTGGATCCTTTGGGTACTCTGGCATGTGCAGTGGGGCCTCTGTCAATCAGACTTGTTCCACTGCATCCTGTTGATGCTTGATCAGAATGGGTTCTAGGAAGTTTTAAGGTCAAATCAACATCTTGGGCCATTATCATGTTCCTCAAGATGTTCCTGATTGTTTTTGTTTTTGCCATGTGGTGGGGGGCATTTTCCTGTAGGGGTAGGCCAGTGAGATTTGGGATTTCCATTTGCATGAGGGAGTGTGCTTGTTCTGGGACAATGTTTATTTGGGTGTCTAAGTCTCATCAACACAAATGCTAAAAATCCAAGGTTTTCCAGCAGAACACCACATAGTACCAATGTATATGATCAATGCTATTCACTTCACCTCTCAGTGGTCATAATGTTGTGGCTGATCAGTGTATATATGATTTAGGTGTTTTCCAAATGAAACCAAATGTTCCTTTCATGATCTCAGACACCAACTATGAAATGGGTGAACAATGTTTTGCATTTAGCTAAACAGATAGGAAACTGTGACAGATATGATTTAGAATAAATAAACACTTTCCCATCTTGAAACACTGGATGATTTATGTTGCATAGTTTCACCAACTTTTCAACATGCTGATACACACAGCGCTCAGGGTGGAATTTGTAAGAGCAAAACCTTGAAAGTAGCTAAGAAGGATCTATGCTTTACTTGCAGGGCGTGAATACTTTGTGCTTCAGATTAAATTTTCTCACAGTACTGAGCAGCAAACTTTGAAGGATTACTACTCATAGTTACTCTGTTAAAGGCTGTGATCTGTGGGACTTACTGGATTCTCCAGTTCAATCACAAACCCTGAGTTTGTGGAGGTCACTCTGTAGTTCTTTATGATGGCCCCCCTGAAACACACATTATGAAATTATTCACGTAACAATGACACAGTCTTAGGTTAAAAGTTACATTTCTGTTTATTTTCCTATGCATCCTTTATGTGATTCAGATTATTATCGATTAGATTGTTTTGCAAATTAAAAATTCCCTATAAATTTGTAATTGTTAACCTTAGATTGATTTTCAAGTATTTCCTGGTGGGCTGTTCTCTTTCTGTAGATTTGTGTATCAGATTAAACCAAGGAAAAACATATATTTATCTGATCAGTTTATTGTAATATATGTAAGAGGATTGGATAGATTGTCAGACCTGGGTGTGTGCTGTCTGAGCGTCAGGGCGTAGTTTTTGTTCAGGGTGGACGGGCGGAGGATGATGCTTCCATTCTCTGGATTTGCCTTCAGCATCTGCTCAGCCTCCTGTCGAGTCACATCGAAGAAACATCTGCAGGATTTAAAGTAAAGAAACAAACACTTTATTCCCGGATATGTTGTTTCAGACAGGTAGAGACGACATTTTCATCAATGTGTGACCTTTAAAAGTAACATTTTTCATGTTGGGTTTTTGCTTGTACATATTGTTACAATAAAAAAAATAGCAGGTGCTGCTTCAGTTTAACTTACGGAGGATTCTCAGGGGCCGACTTGTCTTTGGACGGTGACGGGGAGTTATTGTCTGAACCTGAGGGCTGCAGGAAGAACGGTCGAGGTGGAAGGGTCGGGGCGCGACACAGTTTAGGATTTCTTCTCCTCTCCTGATTCAGGGTCTCCTTCAGCTGCATCATCTGGCCTGGCAGCAGCTGCAGCTTACTGGGAATCTCTTTCTGCAGGTAAACAGAGCTCATCACATCAAATTCAATTCATCTGTGCAAAGGTAGGAGTTACATCCTGGAATATTCTTGTGACTTCCACAGAAAAATTATCAAATGTGTCATCTCTCCCTGCAAGAGCATGCATTTTAAGATGCACTACCATTAAAGGAAAAGAGAGAAGAATAAGAGGAAACATACTATTGTTGAGTTTACGTGCAGGGTTTAAAAAAAATTAAAAATAAATCAGTACAAAGCAAGAAAAAAGCAGCCAGAACACTGTGAAATATGAAGTTATACCGTTAATGTTTATGAAAATGTTAAGTTAAACAAAACAATTATCTTAAATACAGTTATCTTAAATAACTTCTGCCTTTAGTGTTAGCCCTTGGGATCATTTGTCTGATTTATTGAACATTTTAATATATTATTCCTGTCATTATTATTTTCAGTTTTAAGGGAAGTTTGTCTTTCAAAACGTAGACAAACTCTTTGGTTTATAAGACAAAGCAGAAAAGACAAATTATTGCTTAATTATTGACCAGGAAATCTTTGTTCCTGTTGTTTGTATTACATGCGGCCAAGAAATTATTTCAAAAGAACACAAAAAACCACACAGCGACATGTAGTAGTAAATGTCTATTTATAGCTAGAAAACCATCATTGGGGCAGGGTTGAAGTCAGATGATGAGGGTTTGTGTTTTTTATGAAAGTCCTGAACATTTAGCAGCACCTGCACCAAATCTGTCACTTCAGTGTGCGTCTGTGAGTTGTGTGTGTGTGTGTGTGTGTGTGTGTGTGTGTGTGTTTGCTTACTTTGCCCACTGTCAGGATGAAACCCCTCCACACCTCTCCTGTGTCAGGATTGTCCATCTACAACACACACAAATATGTGAAAGGAAAAGATGAATCCTTCTGCTTTAAAGAACATCTGTGAAAAACTGTGTCAGTCAGGTTTTAGTGCAGCAGACCTTCAGCTGCAGCTCCTCTGTGCTCAGACTGAGGGTGAAAATGGTCGGCTCCTTCTTTTGATAAGACGAGTCCAACTCCATAGAATTCAGCCGCTCCAGGTCCAGCTTCTCCGTGTACTAACAAACAATCAGATGCACGCTTGATTACCAAAACACAGAGGAGTTGTTAGTTCTCCCAGTACTTCCTTATTCCCCTTCAACTGTGCAGCTTTTGTTCCTAAGTCTTGGCAGTGAACACTCTTAGAAGCCTCGAGGGACCTTTAGGGTTCCAAACCATTGACAGAATTGAGAAACTGGTTGTTTTAGGAACTGCTCAGAAAGGTTCTTCAAGGAGCTATTTTGTGGGGGCTGGGGTTCTATTTTGAACTCCTTGTGATTATTATGATCAATGTAGTGAGTTTTGTTTGTATTGGACAATATTGTAGATGTTCCTAAATAAATTGAAGAGACCTTTTCCCATTTTGGTAAACAGGGAGCTTCACATTAGTGTTGAGAGCCAGTTGCACAAAAATCTGTTGGCAGAAAGTCGGACAAGATTTCGTCCTAATTTGCCCAAATATACAAAACCAGTCTTTAAAACTTGCATTTAATAACATCTTCAATATTATTCTAAGGAGCTGCATGATTTAATGCCAAAAAATCTAACCTGAAATACTTTCTTAGCATGTTATTTAATTGTTAGTGATGAAAAATCTTGCCATTTGTTTTATATTTGACCAAAAACAACATTAGAATTCTGTCAGCCTTTATATTCCCTAATCATTAGATGACCCTAAGTGTTTCTATTATATACATAGTGACATCTGCGTTGTACACAATTACAATAAAACTAAGTTTTAAAGTTAAAATAAATAAAACTAAGTGTAAATGTAAAGTGTCAGTTAGGTCTAACTCTACAAAAGAATCCTCCAGAACCTAAAGGTCCCCCAAGACTCCCCCAAACAATCGAGGTTCCTTAAATATTCCCAGAGTTCCTTGAGGCTCTCCCAGTCTAAAAGAGCACAGTTTTACATTTTTTCAAGGAAACACAGTTTTTAATTAATTCTACACACATTTTCAGTGGTGGCCTAGTGGTTTGGGAAGCGAATTTGTAACCGGTGGGTCGCCGGTTCGAGCCCACGGACTGGCAAGAGAGGTTGAGGTGGGAAAGTGAGAGCGACTGCTTGTCCCAGTCACCACCACTGTGAGCCCTTGAGCAAGGCCCTTAACCCCTGACTGCTCCCTGGGTGTTGTACTGCTGCAGCCCACTGCTCCTAGTATTAAGGTTAACTTTGAATAGGACGGGTCAAATGCAGAGAAGGAATTTCCCCAAGGGGATCAATAAAGGTTAGATTATTATTATTATTATTATTATTATTAAAAGGAAACTGTTTACTTACTGTATCCTGTGTGTCATCTTTGTACAGAAACAGCGTTGCTCCACGGAGTTCTCCATAGTACTTCTTGAAATCCTGAAAGTCATGTGTTATTTTTAATTTCTGCCTCTGATACATTTCAAAATTTGCCTTCACATCCTGACAAAAGGTGATCATACATTTCAGTTCAAACTTGAGGTACTTGTACTTTACTTATTTGCATTCTTCTGCTACTTTACAGTTTTCTGAAATCTGTAGTTATCAGTGACTTTGCAGATTAAAGTTACACACAAAACACATAACCACATTACTAATTATAGATCATCATTATAAATTAGAATGAATTGTTAAGGCTAAAAGACCTACCAGTGTTAAAAGGTAGT
>OMNN01083361.1:0-21740 GCA_900302755.1 Chromis chromis | reverse complement strand
GTTTTTTTCCTGACTCTGCGGTGCCATTTTCACAACAGCAGAGAGAATCGATTTGCTACAACTCAAACTGCCAGCTTATATTCACGAGCTACAACTGAGTATTGTGTTACATGTTCACTGATAGAGATGATAGCCATGCTTGTTTGAGTGCACACATACACAACAGCAGAGGAATGCAATGATTCGTACTTCTACCCAAAGTTTGTCTCAAAGTTCCAGCAGCAGGGTTGAACTCAATTAGGTTGTGCATTCTATACCTTGTGGCAGAACCCGGTGTAAATGCGTATATTTGAGTTGCTGCAGGGAGCTGGAAAAGGGCAGGAGCTCTTGGCCCTTTTCCAGGAATACTGGAACTTTACCTGCATTTTGACCACATGAATCTGGATCTGGTTGTTTAACCCTTTGAACCCCAAACCCCCGAGACTGAAACGCATGTTATGTTTAAAAAGAAAAAGAAAATCACCAAAATACCACCATTTATCAGAGCCAGAAACTGTACAAAGGGTAAGAATCATTAGATTGTCATTGACAGTCCTTGAACTATATATAACAAGACATTTTTGAGTTCTCTCTACTTCTAGCCATGGTTGTGCTGTTTCCATGGAGGTGCAGGACTTTATATTGCAGTGAAAAATGGGCCACAGTGAGCAAAAATGCTGCAAAATGGCTGGGATTTAGAGGGGTTTGTAGTGCCTGTTCCCTAAAAGCTTCCCACTCTGGTGGCTCGAGACTGGATTCTGAAGCACAGGATGTCACATTTGTCAAACACAAGCCTCTTAACTGGCTCAAATTGTAAAGAAGAGTCACTCACACTGCGCTCAAGCCCAGGGTATTACAGTAATATATGTGGGGATTTCATTGGATATTTGTTTCCATTTCCGTTTTCATAATGTGTTTTTAAGGATTGCATTTGAATATTTTTCAAAGGAGCTATGTGCACATAATTGGTAACGGAAATGCCTGTTTTTGATAAGTTCTGATGTGACGAACTTTTAACTAACATGATTGATCAGCTGTTTCCGCTACTGTTGCTGTCATTGCTTCAGGATACAGGCCATGACACTTGTCCAACATCAGCTAACAGGAAAGTCAATTTTAACCTGCCCAGTTGGAAATATTTCCCGAAGACTTCCATCCATTCTTTTTTTTGCAAGATCCCCAGAATTTAGTTTAATATTTTTTGTTAAGCCTAGTTTATTCGGGGCAGTGGTGGCCTAGTGGTTTGTCAATCGAACTTGTAACTGGTCGGTCGCCGGTTCGAGCCCCTGGACTGGCAAGAGGCTGAGGTGGGAAAGTGAGAGCGACCGCTTGTCCCAGTCACCACCACTGTGGGCCCTTGAGCAAGGCCCTTAACCCCTGACTGCTCCCCGGGCACTGCACCGCGGCAGCCCACTGCTCCTAGTATGTATAGTTAAGGTTAACTTTGAATAGGATGGGTCAAATGCAGGGGAGGAGTTTCCTCAAGGGGATCAATAAAGGTTAGATTATTATTATTATTATTCGCTCCAAAGCAGTTGAGATTAACCTGAACGGCTAATGTGTTTACATACTAAAACAGTCTAAATGCTCATTCTTTTTCCTTTTTGAGTTTTATAAACATTGACATTTATTCAGATATTAATCAAGCAACAGTGCACTGTCTCGTTCCAATGTAAAATATCTAAAATCAAGCTGTTGCCGCCAAATCTGTTATTCTATTTTTAACATTTCTTGAGATGCAGTGGAAAATCAGTCGTGTACGGCGAGTTAATTTCTGAGTGTTGTTTCTGGATCTTTTTAGTTCCCGGGACAACTTTGTCTAACAAAAACCATGTGCCAGAACAGGATAATGTGTGATCTGCATGGTTGGAATGAACCTGACAGTGAAGGTAGACAGAACTGGAGGCTCTTACTGGAATCCAAATTCAGCGGTTTACATCACGGTCATACATTATAAACTACACATTGTTTAGTTGATCGCAGATGGTTGAGATACTACAACTGTGTGCGAGGCTGAGAAAGCGAGTGTGAGAAGATGACTGTGTGTGTGTGTGTGTGGCTGCAAGTTTTCCTCTTTGGAAACTGAGCTTTTTTTTTTTCACCCTTCATGCTTGATAGGTGAAAAGCCAAGAAACAGCACCGGCCATATATGACTATCTCCTGCTCTCTTTTCTCCCTCCCCTCCCTCTCGGCCTCTCCTTTTTCCCCACATTGTTATCTGACCTGCACTATATTAAATCTGTTAAGCACATTCCATATTTTGGTTTTTCTAACCTGCTGCGGAGACTGGCTTGTATTACGCACCGTGTGTCTCCGCGTTTGAAATACGGGGTTGGCTCGCTTATGGATGAGTGTATTGAACTTGCCTTGGTGAAAAATACAGAGAGGTGTGTTTCGCTGCCAAGTATCCAAATAGGGAACTTTGGAGATTTGAAGAATGTCCCGACCTAAAACACAACACACAGAAAAGGAATGTATAACAAATCAGTGTCTATTTTCACCATGAATCAGGTAATAGCTCAAATTTAACATCCATAAAATACATTAATATTGAAACAGAAACTGCATGCTACCTCTCCAACCATTCAATAAACAGCATATGTAATGAAATCCACTGCATATATCAGTGTTAACTTAAAACATGAACAGCCTACATATAAGCTTTCTCTTAACTAACTCTACAAGTTACTTTGGCATCCATCTACTTGTTGTTAACCTATTACAGCTACTTATTTTGCCTATTTGCAGAGTTCATATCTCAACTTGAGCCTTTTTTTGGCTTGCTTATGTTGGCAATAATAAATAAATAGCCAAGATTCCTGTTTTCCGAGCTCACTGATATGTGTCTAGTCACCAGCAGTGATTTATTTCTAATAACCTTGTGTTTTGGTTGGTGTGTGCCATAAAAATAAAGAGTATAGTGTGGAAGTTTAGAGTTAATCAGTTCGGACTGTTCCTTATAGCAGTGTATTTTGCCTATTTGCAGAGCTCATATCTCAACTTGAGCCTTTTTTTTGGCTTGCTTATGTTGGCAACAATAAATAAATAGTCAAGATTCCTGTTTTCCAAGCTCACTGATATGTGTCTGGTCACCGGCAGTGATCAGTTTATAATAGCTGTGTGTTTTGGTATGTGTGTGCCAGAAAATAAAGAGTATAGGAGGAGAGTGTGGGAAGTTTACAGTTAATCTGTTGTGGCTGTTTCTACCAAACACATATTTTCACACGGGAGCCTTCACTTTGATTTGTGATTCACATATTGGAAACGTCCCACATCTCAGAGTTACAGGCAACAGTGAGCACTTGTGTATGTGTTTGTACTCCTTAGCACCCCTCTCAGTTTATACTCTATTCACATTCAAGCCCTATTAAAAAACACAAATCCTATACAGATTTACCATCAACAATGGCTGGAAACTTTGTTTTTATTTTCTACTTATGTTCTGGGAGCCTTTTCGTGTCCATACCTTGCAGTAGCGCAGTGACTCCATGAGCGTGAGGAAGCCAACTGATGCCTGTTTATGAATTCCATGTAGTTCTGGAGGATGAAACAGAGCAACAAAATAAGAATGTCATTGATGTCAAACTGGCATTAATTTGCGTTTTTGTGCAATGCTGCGGAATTTAAGAATTACGACTCTCTGGTGGATATGTTTAAAATCTGGGACCACTAAAGAGTTCTGCAAGTCTGATATGTGTGCGTGTGTCTGCTCTGTGGATTTGGTATGTTTAAGCGTGTGCATGCAGTAATTTCATGAAAGTCTTACTCATGCCAGAACACTCCCTGTCTCCATCCCAGACATTAGAGACGGCATGGCCAGTTACGAGAAGGTTCACCAGGCTCTGACTGCAGAAAAAAAGAGACATAAAGAAAGAAAAGGAATTTCAGAATGAATATAAATATGCACACGACACAAATAAGTCATTGCAGTCACGTATATCATCCTGTGACAGTCCGACTGATGTGAACAACAGGTGTTTTTATACCTTCCGTGGCCGTGCACAGGGTCTATGAGAGGCTCCATTGTGTCCTGGATCTCATTCCTTATGTTTTCAATGCCCTGCGCAGAGAGGAACAAAAGAAACAAGTCTGCATTTCATTTTTCTGTCGTAAACATGTAGAAAAAAAAAATGCTTTGAGTGATGAAAACTCAGTGATTAAAATGCCCATGAATAAAAGTATGAGTCTTATTTTGTGGCTCGAATTTATTTTATTGCAAATCTTTTTGGCCACTTCATTCAAATCGCTTAACCGTCTGAACCCCAAAACCCACCAGTGGGTTTGAAAGGCATGTTATGTTTTAAAAATAATTAGTAAAATTACACCATTGATCAGAGCCAAGAACTAAAAACCAGAAAGAATCGTGCTATTGTCAACTTTTCGACAGTCCTTGAACTAATCATATCTGATGTGCAGTTCTCACAGGAGAATAAACAGGTCTAAGCGTAAAACTGTGAAAGTTCAACAAAATCACTACATTCTAGATACCTGATTTAAAAATTTGCCCAGTATAAACTGTTTAAACTAATCCTTTTCTGTAAAACACTAAAAATTCTGCAACTCAGAAGACAAGCGGTGATCTTGAATGCTCTGAGACTTTTTGGGTAAACTGGGTTGAACTGCAGGCTGTGTTTACAGAGGCAGATAAGGGACAAGTTTGGAAACATATTAAAAAATGTAAGTGGTAAAATATCTAAAGTATGTACAGCCACCAGTTTTCCAGCATTGCTGACACCTGTTGGCGTTTGGAAAATGTTGTACACATGTTGGTTCCAGGTTTTTTTCAAATAGATATAACTTTTGTTTTTTCCTTTTTATGATTATGGCATTATAACTTTATCATACTACAGAAGATACATATATGAGTTCTCTCTACTTCTAGCCACGGTTGCTCTGTTTCCATAGAGTTGCAGGACTTCATATGGCAGTGAAGAATGAGCCCACAGTGAGTAAAAATGTGACAGGAGCAAAAAAAACAAAACAAAAAAACCTCCATAACCTGCTTGGGGTTCAGAGGGTTAATGAATATAGCAGACACGACATCATCAACTTACAGTATTTAACATTTCTATTCATCTCTCTATCCAGCTCTTTCCTTTCTTTACCTTGGTGAGGATGACGGAGTAGAGGAAAAGCAAGACTCCACAGCACCCCCTCCAGGTGTGGTAGAGAGACAGCACCTCCTCTCTGAGATCAGACACTGACACGACAGTCCGCTTGCTGCAGGCGAGAAACAAACATCAGGATGATTTATGAAACACCCGAGAGGCAGATTTGTTGGGTTTTTGGAGGTCACGGCGACTATGACCAATTCATTAATTGTGTTTGTCATGCCCGGATGCCCTTTTATGATAGGGCAGAAATCAATTAAATGCATGAGAGGACAATGACAAATCTGATGGTCTGTGTTTGGAGGCTCTTCCCTCATTCGCTCCACCTTGGAAAGCTTGATACTGGGGCTGTCTGTCTTTGTTAGTATGCACCTCTTCACTGTGAGTCAGCGGCGCTTTTTGCTGACTATGGCCTCAGCTGCCAGTGCGCGATGTGATGAAATTTCAATGTTCTTCTGGCATACACAGCCTTGCATTCATTTAGCTTGTGTGTGTGTGTGTGAGAAAGGTAGTGAGAGGTAGCTTTTTTTTATTAGGCAATCAGTGACAGCCCTGAGTCAGCAAATTGTGAGCAGAGTGAAATAGCTAATTCAATGTGAAAGCCAATTCTTGCAGACTAGATGAATCAAATGCCACACCTCCTCCTGCCTGTGCTGACACTATCTGGCGAGAAATATGTAGTTCTCTATCTCCGTACTGCATAGTGGCAAATGTAAAACCGGGATTTGTGAGGTCTTAATTCTTCCGGAAAACCCACAGTATTATTTAATGTGAAGATTATATGGGGGGTGAGGACGAGTATAAAGATGCGACGGTGTTATCTGCGGTGAATATTTAGTGTCACTTACTGGAGAACGCTGTGAAATCGCTCAAAGCCAAGTTCCTCAGCAGCCAAAGCAGCTAGTCCCGGGAAAACACAGAAATGTCGTAGTATCAGAGCATGACACAGCAAGATTCCACACTATTAAAGAGTTTGTCATTAAAAGTGTCTATTGTCGCAATAAATTGTAAAGACAAGGGTTCATAAAAATGAGCGAGCGTTAACGTTTCACATGTGCACCTCGTGTGGGGACGTGACAGACGTAGGACTCACTGGGTTGCTGCTCCTGTGGTTGTTGGCTGCTCTCCGGCTCTGGCATGTCCTGCGTTTGCGACGGCGTCTGCGTGTTAGTGTTAGTGCGTGTGCTAGTGTGTGGGCTCTGTCCCTTGGCCCAGGTAACCAGGCAGAACCCTGTGGAGGGGCTGGAACAGGCCGACTCCAGGATCTCACTCAGCGTTGAACACAGGGCTGTTTTGTGATCCTCGGCTAACGGACACAAACAAAAAATGCGCATTATTAAAGGGAAATACGTCTAAACTATATGAGACGACTAAAATAACCATGAGTGGATGATTCTGTGGAAGATCTACCTGACATCTGCCTCCAGTTGGAACTTTCTCTATTAAAGAGAATGTTCTTTAAGAGGAAAGCCTGCAAAGAAACACAAACTCAGTCTCCAGATTTGTTGTAAAACGCTGCACTTTGTAAGCATTGCATGTCCACAGTCAGCATTCACAGACATATGATCAACCATTGTTTAAGCAGTTAAACAATGTCTATCACTTTATGTCAATCATCAGGATTTAGGGAAAATGTCTAATTTTTATGACATGTCAAACTTCAGTTCAGTGTGTAATCGATTTAAAACATGAGACGGAGCATCACCACAAGATACCATCAAAAGTTTCCCTGTTACACAAGGAGGATAGTATTAAACTTTTAAAAAGATCAACATGACAGTTTGAACTCTGAGTCAGACAAATGTATGAAGTATGGCTATTAAATGATTACACCAGGCTTATGTCGAACCACAGATTGCATGACTGAACCACAGAGTACACAGCGAACATCGGGCAACATAATCAACCCCTGAAAGCTTCAATCTGCACAAATTAAATAAAGCTGAACTCCACTATTAGTTTTATTATTTATTCGTCATGGATCATAAATTAAAGCCTTTATGATTTGCTGTTTGCATTGCTTCAAATTGAGATTTTATTGAAATCTATTAATCATTCAGCCTCAAGTGTAAGGCTCATAGACTTTGATGCACTGATAAAACGACATGGGTGTTGGACTAGATCATACCTGGACAGGTGCAATTACAGCACATGGGCCTCCTTCAAACTGCTCCAGTGCTGTTTGCTCATTCTCACTAAAAACAAATCCTGTGAAAGAAACAAATGAAAAAATACAGTGTCAACAGAAAACCTCAAAAATGTTCACACTAGTAAGACAGAAGCAGTTTTTTTAAACGTTCACTTTGCACACATTATTAAAAAATAAAAACTTGTTTCAGGGCTTATAAGATGTTTGCAGAGGGGTGTATTATGAGGTTACTGAGGGTTGTTGAGCATAAAGTCAGAGTTTTTAGTGGCTCTCTTTTAACCTTCTAGACCACAAAGGCAATTAATGCTGCCAACTAACCTGCTCTGGACGAGATTCTGTTCATAGTTTGAGATTTAAATTAGCTGCAAGAAGCATCTCCTCCCTTTTACCAGTTCTTTTCCTGACCATATTCTCTATTAGAGCTCCTCTACAATTCAACAATTTCATTTAGCAGACACTTTTATCCAAAGCGACGTACATAGGCAGGTAGGCGGGACAGCATTAAGGACCTTGCCTAAGGGTTCTCATTGGATACCTGCGCCCTGACCAGGATTTGAAACACCGATCTCCCATGCCAAAGTCTGGGGTGTTCCTTTATATCTGTAAACCTGTGCAGCTGTGCAGTTACAATCGGCAAACTGTATGCACTGTGGTGCCACAGGAACATTCAGTTGGTGGTGCTGAAAATACATAAACATGACTGTATACCTAAAATTGATTTGCTATCCAGTTTTAACACAGCTGGTATTGCAGCTAATAAACAGAGTAGAGAACTTATTAGTGTATTAATGTTTATTACAGAGAATATTCAATCAGTAATAGAAATGTCACTTTGATCTGGCCTACAACTTAAGGGATTTCCACGCATTTTTCATTTTGGGACAGTGTAAGACCTGAAAGCTCTTCCTGTGGATCATATTTAAACACATGAGGTTTCATATTTAAGATCTTTAAAGTGCAGCTGTCATGTTTGAAATAAGCTGCAGGCATTGAGAGAGCAGTGAGTGGTAAAATAAATATATTAACTTACACTATTAATCATTTTCTACTAGCATTCCTCCCTTGCATCTTTTGCAGTAACAGCACTTTCTGCTGCAATAAACTTTTATAATCGTCATAGCTCTCCCTGTTCCTTTTCACTGAAGAAGGCGGCCTAACATTGCACGATTTTGTGCAGAAAAAGAGTCGCATAAGTCTTTTTTGGGGGCGCATACAGAGGAAAACCTGTCTTAACAAAGACAGTTGATATCCACAATTATGATACCCATTATCTCTGACTGTGGTTTTAGGTTTTGTCGAGTCAGCTTACACAAAGAAAGCCAGCCTAAGTCAAACTTGCTTCGTGATACACCCCTCAGGTGCAGGAGCAATTATGTGTAATCACACCAACTCCACATTAAACAGCAAGTGCTTTATCTAAGCTTCATCTAGAGAGGAGGATTTGACAAAGGAAATCACCCGTTGTATTCTTCTGGTTATAATTAAAACCTGAATACACTGCACCACGGTTGTACATACTCTATTAATATGTCTTGAAACACTTATATGATCATACTGAGACCAAGCATCCTACCTTGGGTCCATCTACGGAAGATGGAGGCAGACACTCCTCCACCAGAGGGTCTCCCCCAAACCAGATCCACCACCTCTTTATTCAGCTCTGACATGTCAGCTTTCAGTGCTGGCAGATCCACAGGCACCCCCTCTTCAGTCCAGCAGCCACGTGGAAACAAGAGGTCTGTTGAGGCCAACTTGGTAGCTCTTTCCAATGGTGACAATCCACTTCTGTGGGCAGGTCGAGCCTGTGGCATTGGCCACAAGCTACCTGTGTGGCAGGACACAGTCTGACTCTAGTGGCTGGCAGCAAACTGGCGGGTAGGACTGACATCAACGAAGCCACACAAGCCTTAGTGATGGGACAGAAACATACAATTAGGTTACTGATTTTAGCACAAACAAGTTAATTGTTGACAAAGGTGCCATTTAAGACTAACTAGTTCATAACTTACATTTCTGCTCAGTGATGTTTTACACTAGCTCGGTTTATTAAGAAGCTAAAAGGCTAACAGCTGCGTTAACGCCAAATAGTTACAATGGATGGTTAGCGATAAAATTAATGACAACAGGAAAAGGGTTAGATCTTTTAGTAGTAGCGACGCTGTTCCCCTGTTACATTTCTGAGAAATTACTGCACCAGTTATACATTTTAGCAGCTGAGTTGCCTTGGTAATGTCAGCAGTTAGCATTAGCATGACTACTAGCTTTGTCATTCAGTTACTTAGCACACTACAGCGAGGCCTACAACTGTTGTATGAACTCATACTCTGCCGTTAATGAGATATCCATGAACGTTAATTACCTTATTACACAGTCGAGTAATAGAATTCCGTATTTACAATATTTTTTGGTAGCAATTTCACCGACAGGCGCGTCTCTGTCATTCGTTTATTTACAACAGAATTGTTTAAAAAAAAAAAAAACGTACGTATCATTGACGTAGCTCGCCATTGGTTGAAATCCGGAAAGTTCCGGATGCGTCAGGGGCTGCAGCTTAAACGTGTCATCTCATTGGTTTACAGACCTGTCAATCACATTGAGCACCCGCCCACAAACAGACAACCGTTTAATTCATTTAAAGCCCTCCTTGGAAAACCTCCAATTAGAGAGGGGATTTTACAATTGTAGACTTGTAGGAAAAATTTAATAATAAAACATAGACTTAAAATGCAACTGCAAATCCCACTGAAACCTTAAAATATAAAAATGTATGCGTTTCGGTTTAAAAAGGTTTATTTAAAAGCATTAGTAGTATGTCCACTATCCCTCCCCGTAGCAGCAGTCGAGTCACCGCTTTGCGCATGCGCATTTTACGCCTGCATTTTACTTATACTTGCTTTCCACGCGTGTTTAAGATTCACGCTTTGGGAAAAGTCTGATTTAAAGTCAGAAATAGTTAAAGAATAAGATTCCATCAGTATGGGAGGCCAGGCTAAAGGCAAAAAGAAAAACAAGCCGAAGAGGAAAGAAAACCGTCCAAACAGTGGTGAGCTGCTCAGTGGTTTATCATTTTGCTAAATATTTACTGTCTGAAATGTCAAATTCTTACACAGCAAGGAGTTAAAATGAACTATCAGAGGTATTGTTTGGATCTTAAAACACTGGGGGCTTAGCTCAGCCAAGAAATCGTAACATTTTAACCTGATAACTGCACCATTTTCAAGTTATTGCATAGTGTAATGGATATACAGTGTCTAAATGTGCTCTAAGCAAAGTAGGGTCATCCCACTTTCTTTCTATGCTCAGCCCATGTTAATATTATAGTGCAGGTAGCTGGAGCAATGGTTTCATGATGATTTACAGCTATAATCATATGTAAAAGTTGTGCCTTGTGACAAAAGAACCACTGCGTTAGACCAGAATATGGACTGAGATTGAAGTTTATTTGATGATAATTTGGGTGACGACTCTTTAAATAGTCCAGGAGAAGAGATGCATGTGCTGGTAAGGAGAAATGTTCCATCATGACAGGATATCCCAACTGAATACCTAAAAATAATCTGACTGAATCAGCTGTCTGTTGTCCATATTTCACCTCATCCAGCATAGTTCTTTCTCTACCTTGTCATGCCTCACCTGCACCGTATTGCCTTCCATCCTTTATCTTTTTGGAAAAAGCTTCCCGCTGTGTTCTCTCATGCTCACACAAACTGCACAAGTAGAGTGAAGTCGATCTGCTACTTGAATAACACTCAGAGGACCCAAAACCAAAACCCAAAAATAGTGTTTTTGATCAACAATATCATGCTATTTTGGAGGGTTTTAATGTCTGATTGACATATCACATGAATAGATCACTGAATTCCAAAATAACCAGACACTAAAACAGTCTTAAATCAGTCTATAATGGCAGAAACACTTTTTTTTGAATCCCTGAAGCACTGCATATACTGTGTATTACACATCTATTAAGGTATTTAATTCCAGCAACATTGCTCTCTGCTCTATTGCATTATAATCCACTTACCTCATGTAATAAAGTGTCAATAACCCTGTATTTATTCTTAATAACTGTATTCATTCCTCTATTATCACAATCTGACTTTACACACGCTCTTTTACACATATCTATAGCTGGACATAGAATCCTTTAACCTGTTGCTCTTGCTTCAATGCATGTGTATTTTATTGTGTAAGTACTCAGATTCCTTGAAGGTGTATGCATTAGTGGCCACTAAAGCTGATTCTGATTCATGCAACATGCAGAGCTATGGGTTTGGATGCCCAGGCCTAATACAGTTAACTGTTATGTTTTTTTTTTTTTCTGGAGACCAAATGAGACAAATCTAATGTTTCCTGTACGCTTATATCTTCACAGAACAGCTAGGATTTGTTAATCTGACACCTCAGGAAAGGATGAAAGTAAGAATGCACGAAAAGGCCAAGAAGAAGACAGCTGAGAAGTACTCAGTACAGCAACTCCTAGAAAAGGTCAGCATATGTAACAAACACAAGACCCAGATATGTCACGTCCATAAATATATATTTTCAAAATTCTGATCATCTACCTAATTTATATTGTGTGATCATGTGTTGTGCAGACAGAAGAATGCATGGACAGTTTTGACTTTGAGATGGCCGGTCTCTTCTGTCAGCGAGCCCTGGATGTGGAGTCCACCAACCTGCAAGCTCTAGACATGCTGGGACACATTTGCTCTGAGTTAGGAGACGCACAGAAAGCTAAAGGAATATCCTTTGAGCATTTTTTCTGTCTTGTTGTGTGCATGCCAGTAGTTCAATCATGTCCGTGTAGAGCTGCAATGATTAATCGATTAGTTGTCAACTGTCATATTATTTGCTGCTTCTATTTTGACAGTTGATTAGTCGATCTGAGAAATTTTTTAAGAAGAAAAAGTTAAAATTCTTGGACTACAGCTTCATAAACGTGAATATTTTCTAGTTTCTTTCCTCCTCCATGAAAGTAAATTGACAATCTTTGGGTGGACAAAACAAGACTTTTGTCATCTTTGGTTTTGGGAAATGCTAATCAACATTTTTCAAAATTTTTTGACAATTTATAGACCAAACAACTAATCGATTAATCAAGAGGATACCTAACAGACTAATCAATAATATAAATAATTATTACTTGCAGCTCTACCGCTTTGTTATGTTAATTCACTTCTAAAGCAGCGATGATTGTGGCTTCCTTTACCGAGTCTCTCCAAGCTTTTCTGCGTGCAGTGGAGCTGAGCCCAGACGTCGGCCACAGCAAGTACATGTACCTGGGACAGATCCACACCGGCCAGGAGTCTGTGGACTACTACACCAGAGGAATCCAGGTTCTGCTGTCTGCATTGGAGAAACAGGAAACAACAGTGAGCGAACACACAAAGACACTCCCCTCATGGTTTATATAGTTAAAGATACTCAACATTAAAACCAAATAAGATAAGATGAACTTTATCGATTCCTCATTGTAGTCAAAGCTTAATGCTTAGAAATGTTGTTTATCTGCACAAGAGGGTGCTATTGGACTATCTATCTATCTATCTATCTATCTATCTATCTATCTATCTATCTATCTATCTATCTATCTATCTATCTATCTATCTATCTATCTATCTATCTATCTATCTATCTATCTATCTATCTATCTATCTAGCTATCTCTCTAGCTATCTCTCTAGCTATCTCTCTAGCTCTCTAGGTATCTATCTAAATGGAATTTCAAACGACCTTGCTACCTTGAAGTCACTACAGAAATTGCTGAATGAAATAAGAACTTTTAATGCAGCCCTGATTTCATTTTAGCTACTTCTTTGTTTTCTTTGTTTAATACTTGACACTTATGAATGAGGAAACATTTTCGCATGCAGAAGCTATGCAATAAAACTAATATTAAATTAAAAAGCAACATAAAAGGTGTATCTCTGAGGTAAATGGAGACAAGAATTAAGTAATTATTAATGGAAAAGTGAAAAATCATTAGGATATATTGTAAATATGTCACAGGTTAAATAAATCTAGCAGTGCACATTAATTAATTCATTCCAGTAGTTGTTTAATTTGCATTATAACATGTCTGGAATAAAGTTTGACCTGGCAGCCTCTTTATTATTTCCACATCTTCTCTTCCTCCGCTTAGTAATATGCTTAAATTCAGCGGGTTGTCTCGTCTGATCTGAGGTCGTAGTGTGTATAAGAAAGAAAAGGTGTTAGCTGCACTGCCTGATTTATACGTTCACGGGTCTTTTTCGGAGCAGATATTCTGTCACAGCGTTGCCAAAACCATTAACAATGTCCTATTCAAGAGTCTCAGTAAGCCTTGACAGTGTGACAGTGAAGCACAATGCCCGAACCCTGCAAACGGAGCAGATGCATAGAATTCAGGGAATCATTAAGTTTTAGCATTTACAAGTGTGATGTTCCTTCTTGTGACATGATAATATGCTTTTAGAGTGAAAGAGCCTATTCAGGTGGAGTTTCTCTCTGAGTGTGGGGAAGATTGTTTCCTAATTTTGATAGCTTAATCGCTAATAAAAGCTAAATCTGATCTCTAATCCCTCTTTACGCAGACTCTTGCTGGAGCTGCTGCCCCACCAGACGAGAACTCTGAGCTCCCCACAGCGAAGGACGTCAGCGTCGCCTACTGCTCCATCGCCGAGATTTACCTAACAGACCTCTGGTACGGTTGCTCTCCTGACACCTATAACCCCGCCTCGTGTTGCGCCCCTGGTAATGAGTCGAGATTTGTCTATGTTTTTTTCTCACCGTGTGCGCGTTAGCATGGAGGAGGGAGCTGCGGACAAGTGCAGGGAGTTCATTGAGAGAGCATTACACTATCACCATGACAACCCCGAGGCTCTCCAGCTTATGGCCAGTTACCTGTTCAGCACGGAGAGAAACCAGGTCAGTCCACACACACAGGCACACACACTTCTCGGGGTGAGTTATCGCCGCATTAAAGCGGGAATCTGCTGAGTTAATTATTCTGAGCAAATTGAATTGTATGCCATTAATCAGCAGATGGACACTTACATGAACACGCGCACGCATTGACAGGTCATACTGATAGGAATGTTAATTACCGGGCAGGTCGTTGAGGTCATGTAGTCGTCCGATAAAGAGAAAGAGATGAGCAGCAGCATATTGGGCTCAATTTGGAGAAGATGCCACAGGAACTTTGCAGTATGACCCATTTGACAGCATCAGTCTAGAGGAGAAGTCTGCCTGATTGAGCATAATTTACTCCGATTTAAGGGTTCTTCGACATTTTTTTATTTAATATTATGCACAAGAGTTTATGCACAAGATCTTTCGACATGTAGACTACACCGACAAGGAATATTTGGTTGCAGAAGCAGAGTTTTCTGCACGTCTTTCTGCACAATGCAGCTGAGACAGAGGCTTCTCACCTCAAGGACAGCAAATTCTCAGAGTACGAAAACGTGGGCTGGAGCACATTACCTAATTAACTGCCTTTTATTGTGCAAACAGACAAATGTTTCAACACTACTGAGTCAAAGTGGACAAAGACATGAGTCAAACTGATATATTAGGCCTAAACCAGGTGTACAGCATTCAAGGGAAAGCCTCTTTTGAACTAGCCATCTGTGACATGCGCTTTCGTTTAAAACCTGGCAAATCTAAGCTTAAAAATATATTCCACATATTTGATTTAAAAAATTGCTAAAAAATAAACAGATTGCAATAACCAGATTCTGTAAAAAGCAAAAAATTCTATGCTCCTTGGCGCAACTGTGAAGCCATTGGTGTCTCAGCTGTGACCAACATTTATATTACAAATATTCAGGGACTTTTGGGCTGAACTGCAGGCAGTGTTTACACAGAGCTGGTTGGAGGCAAGGGTGGAAACAAAACCGCTTTTTTTCTCTTTTTATGATTTGTGTTATTCTAACTTTGTTATATTGTACAAAAGATATTTCTGAGTTTTCTCTACTTGTGGTAATGGTTGTGTTGTTTCCATCGAGGTGCAGGACTTTATATTGCAGTGAAAAATTAGTCCACAGTGAGTAAAAAATGCAACAGGAGCTGAAAAATACCAAGAAAAATCATGAAGTTCAGAGGCTTAAAGACCCCCTCTGTTCAAAATCAAGTTATTTACTATGTTAACATGTCCATATGGTGTTTTTTGTATGCTGGAAGGCAAATCATAAGTCAACCTCATGCCTGAGCTTTTCTGCCTTGAGACTGCAGTGTACCAATGACAATCTCAAAAACATGGATTCAGACGTCCAGGATTTCTTACTTAACAAACCTAACGAACCAATCCTCACAGGGTGGAGTAGTTTTACAGAGTTTGAGCAGAGTTGTAGGTGAGCTGGTGTGCTCGTGCTGCAGCAAATGGCAAAGGAGTGCAAGGAGAGAGAGGCAGGGACTTCATAGATCTGCACATTCTAGACAAAGCAACAGTGAAGAGTTACATCTAGTCTAATTTAAAGGTAGGAAAAGGTTATTTTTCGTTTAATAAACTTCTAAATATGCAACTTTGATACACAAGAAGGAATTTTTAGGGGTTTAATCGATGATCAGAGAGGGACTTTTACAAACGGAAGATAATGTAGAGCTGAAGTAGATGTATAATACCAGCTCTGAGCTGTAGGGGTCAGGCTGGCTCCAGTCACACTTCACAGCTTCTCACATACAGTCACCAAAATCTGTGTTTTTTGGAATCCTCTTGTAATAATCATGAAAACAACAATATTGAAATTGATCTTGAGGTAATCCAGAGGTCATTGTTATCTGTAGCCACTCCGCTGAGGTAAAATTATACAATATCACCAGTCTCTAGAGTACAATCTTCAGTTGTTGCACACACACATGACATTTGTGCCTTTATATTAACATAAATATGCATATTTGTGTCTTCAGGAAGGCAAAGAATACCTGTTGAAGAGCGTTGCAATGTGGCTTCCCGCGCAGAAGCAGAGTGCAGCTTCTTCCGCCACAGAGGAAGACGTACAGGTGAGTCGGAGCTGCGGTTGTTTTGTTTTTTTTGTCAGCGCCAGTAAGATCCCAGTTTATTTATATAAACCCCCTTTTCAACTAACAGGATTGTCACAGTGCGCTCTGCGGCAAACATAAGGGCACCGGTGGAGAGAAAAAGCAAGAGATGTGAAATGAGGGATAATAAAAAAAGAAAAAGAAAAAAGATGGAACTAATACTTGACAAACATGTGTGAGAAAGAGTGTGTGAAGAGAAGAGCAGATATAAGAGGCGACACCTGAAGGATAAGGAAGAGAAAAGGAATAGGTGTCATGTCAGAGCTGGGATGGGCAGCAAATGGCTCCAAATGAATAGTTTGCATTCAAATACTGTACAAATGATGTATATAAGGAGGGTCGGTGTGATGATTTGATAGAAAAATCCCAGTGACACCACAGTTATGACTCTTATCTCCGGGAGCAGGTTGATCTGAACGCAGCCTGCTGACACTTTGCCTGTGATTAACAGCCACATAGCCGCGGAACGTTCTGTACCTTGAAATTGGATCGTGCCATTATCAGACAAAGGAAGAACTACGTTTGCGGATGCTTGTGTAAACACTCACCGCAGAGGTGGTGGTATTGTCCTTTACTTTATTTATTTTTATATTTTTTTCCCTGCAGAATGACATCCCACCGTACGAGTCTCGCATCACCACCTCCAAACTGCTCATCGAGTCGGAGGAATACGAGGTAAAAAAACGTTGCCGTGTGTGCTTTTTCCTTTTCTGGTGAATAGCGCGGAAGGTGGGAAGGCCATGCCTGGTCTTTATCCCCCTCCAGAGTTTAGTGTCAATAATTGAAGAGTGGTATTTACAGAGAGGGGACAGGGGTAAAAGGGGGCACACAGGGGAGGCAGGATGGGGGAGGGAAAAAAAAAACAGAATAAAGCTCCTGCTCTGATGAATTGCTGCCTTATCTTTCAAACGGCACACTTGTCTACTAAATCACTCATCAATTTCCAGTATTAATGGCCTCGATTTCACTCTGCTGCCTTCCTGAAAACCCCTAACAGTCATTAACGCTTGCAGTCATTCTCACTGATTACTGCCTCGCCAACAGCAGTTCAAGCAGTTCTCTGTTGTGATCCGATGATTAATTTTTCGTCACTCTTGTTGGCTGGTTTACGGTTATTACTGACAGGAAATGAGAACTGTGTCCCCTCTTTTTTTTTCCCCGCTTCAGTTTTATCTTGGGCTGCCTGTGTGTGGGAGACGGGCTGTCAGGTGTATCAGTAAAATGACAACGTCTCGGTCCACAGTTTCTGACACGTCGTTTGTCTTCATCCTCCTGTCGGTGTCATCAAGCCCGGAGCCCAAACTGCAACCCGTTCTCTGTGCTTTTTTTATTTTTTTAAGAAAAAATAAAAATTTTGCAAGTGTGCATATACATACAGTGGCAAGAAAAAGTATTTGAACCTTTTGGAATTTCATGCTTTTCTGCATTCATTTGTCATAAAATGTAGTGCTGTGTGTTCTTTCCAAATAGTTCAATCTTAGCTCCATCAGTCCACAAAACATTTTGCCAGTACCGCTGTGGAGTGTCATTGTGCTCTTTGGCAAACTTCAGGCGAGCAGCAATTTTCTTTTTAGTAAGCAGTGGCTTCCTTCGTGGTGTCCTGCCATAGACACCCTGCTTGTTCAATGTGTTACGTTCTGTAGACTCATGAACACAGATGTTAGCCAGTTCCAATGACGCCTTCAAATCTTTGGCTGTCACTCGGGGTTGTTTGTTTACCTCATTGATGAGTCTTCGTTGTGCTCTTGGTGTCATTTTGACTGGGCGCTCACTTCTTGGTAGAGTAGCCACAGTCCCACAGGCTCTCCATTTGTAGATCGTTTGCCTAACTGTAGACTGGTGACAGTGGTGGCCTTGTGATTTGTGAAGCGAACTTGTAGCCGGTGGGTCGCCGGTTCGAGTCCCCGGACTGGCAAGAAGTTGAGGTGGGAAAGTGAGAGCGACAGCTTGTCCCAGTCACCACCACTGTGAGCCCTTGAGCAAGGCCCTTAACACCTGACTGCTCCCCGGGCGCTGCACCGCAGTAGCCCACTGCTCCTATGTATACTTAAGGTTAACTATGAATAGGATGAGTCAAATGCAGAGAAGGAATTTCCCCAAGGGGATCAATAAAGGTTAGATTAAGATTATTCTAAAGTCTTTGAAATCACTTTGAATCAACAATTCTTGATCGTAGGTCCTCTTTTTGCTGAGGCATGGCTCACATAAGCGTATTCTTCTAAGTTTGAGTTGTTTTTATCAGTCAAAGTAGCTCTAGTCCACACCTCCAAACTCATTTTCTTAGCAAGACTTCAGGTATGCAACCTGACTCCAATTAGCTTTTCTGAGGTCATTAACTAAAGGGTTAACATACTTTTTCCAAGAGCACTATGAGTTTTTTTTGGTGTTATTATTTTAGGCACATTATATTTGTCAATACCCTTGACTTGGATGAAGATCAGATCACATTTTATGGCAAATGAACGCAGAAAACCATGAAATTCCAAAAGGTTCACATACTTTTTCTTGCCACTGTACACACAAACAACTGTGGGTCACATTCACTTCCAGCCATCAGCTATTTGAAAGTTTCTGATGGCAATTGAGTGGAAGTGGAGGAAAAGCAAGCTGTTTCTTGTCTGTCTCTCCCAGACTGGGCTTTAGCCGGATTTGATAGGAACATCCTCTCCTCTCTCTCTCTTTTTTTTTTTTTTTTTTTTTTTTTTGCTTCCTCTGCTCGCACAAACACACATATTCGCTCGTGGTTACTATCTGTCCCTGTGGACTTAAGTTCTTTTCACAACTCTAAACTCTTGTGCAAAGTTACGCGCTTCCAGTTTTGAAGGCTACCTTCTCCGCGGGGCGCCAGAATGACACCGTTTGTCTGTCCCCCCGTTGAATACTTTGGTCTTCTGAGCTCGGCCGGGGCTTTGAAATTTTAATTAATCTGTTTGCCAGAGAAACATATTAAAGTATTTTTTGTTGTTGTTTTTCATCCCCCCATAGCTGCATAGAGTATATGTCCACTTCTAGTAAATAACTGTTAATTAAATAGCAGAACTGCGATGCCAAAAACAACAACACAAATCGCTGTCTCAAGCTCTTTCTCTGATGAATGCAGTTAAAGCCTTTTGTCATTTATGTGGTTTGAGTTTAAATCAGAGTAAAGCTGGCGTTTATCAAAAGGAAGGATGTCATACTTTACTGTATATCATGGCTGTATGATATTATCCTGTTAGTTAGTTGGGAAAAGATGTCACTTTACTGCACAGCGGTGACAGACTCAATCACTAAAAATGACATGTTTTACCCAGAGGCAGACAGCATCTCAGCGCTTACGATCACTTTACTAGTCTAAACAAGAAATTCCCACATTATATGACCTTTGTTCACACACGTCCTTTTTCGCTGGAAGGTTTTTTAAAAAGTTTTATTTCACTAAAACGAGTCGATTTCTCCTGACGTTTAAAAGGGCCGTAACCAAAATTGGTGCAGATGGGCTGCTTTTGCACTCATAATGTAGAAAAGTGTGTAAATAATACTACAGAGCTGCAACTAATGACACTTTTTATTGCTGATTAATCTCAGAAAATGGTGAAAAATTTTCGATCAGTGTTTCCCAAAGCCCAAGAATCCATCCATCCATCCATTATCTATACACCGCTTAATCCTCTGTAGGTCTGTAGGGTCTGTCGTTGGGGGGTTGGAGCCTGTCCCAGCCGAAGGCAGGGGACACCCTGGACAGGTCGCCAGTCTATTGCAGGGCTGCACATGGAGACAGACAACCAAGCACACTCACATTCACACCTATGGACAATTTAGAATCATCAATGTTTTTATTTTTTTGGACTGTGGGAGGAAGCCGCAGTACCCGGTGAAAACCCACACATGCGCAGGGAGAACATGCAAACTCCACACAGAAAGATCCCAGGCGTCCTAACCGGGACGCGAACCGGGGATCTTCTAGCTGTGAGGCAACGGTGCGAACAACCGAGCCACCGTGCAGCCGACCCAAGAATCCAAAGATGTTTAATTTACTGTCATAGAAGAGGAAAGAAACCAGAAAATATTCACTTAAAAGAAGCAGAAATCAGAGAATTTTAACTATTATTTCTTTTTAAAAATGTACCCCAACTGATGAATCAGTTATCAAAATACTAAGCGATTAATTTAATAGTTGACAACAGCAGCTCTAATAGTGGATAGTCTTCTACAATGTACAATCTGTCAAGGCCTTTTTAAGAAAACCGTCTTTAAAGGGAGCTTTCCTCTCAGTTTGTAAACTGATAACACATGAAAACCTCAACATGGCCGTAAATCTGGCAGAGAAAGGCTGTATTATGATGGGGCAAGCAAGACATCAGCTGATTGGGAGTGTGTTGCATTACATGATTGTATTTTATGCATTGTTTAAAAAAAAAAAAGGCAAACCCCAAACCCAGTTCGTTAATACATTCATGAAAACATCAGCTTTTACAACTGCTGCTCTTCTCGTCACTCGTCTGTTTCTGCGGGACTTGGATCTGTGCCACTTCAATTAGATGAGAAAACAAACTCCCAAAAAATTGCTTTTGCTGGGTTTTTTTTCCTTTTGACTGGTTTTGGGGAGAGAAAAAAAACATAACACTTGAACACACGCCATACTTTTTTGTGAGTTCCACAATAGAAATGTAGCAATAGCACATGTGGGGTGCTTGAAAGCAACATAAGCGAGGCAGCTGTGTAGGTATCGTTAAAAAGCCTCAACATTTAAAGATCCCCTCTGGGGAAAATCAAGTGTTTTATCTTGGTCATATGGTGGTTTTCATCTGCTAGAAGACACACCATGAGCAACACAACACACAAAAAAACATCTTAATATGTAGCTTTGGTGCACAGAGACCAGAGAGGGACTTTAACCCTCTCAACTCAAAGCAGTCACATTTTTTACACACTTTGAGCTCATTTTTCACTGCAATATAAAGTCCTGCACCTCTATGGAAACAGCACAACTGTGACTAGAAGTAGAGAGAACTCAGAAATGTCTTCTTTGCAGTATGACACAGTTATAATGCAATAAAACCCAACAAGAGGAAAAAATGCAACGCTGATTTTCCTTGATTATTTAATTACACAAATTAGAAAAGTGTAGAATTAACACTTACAACATTTTTCACGTGTCCACAGATGTTACCGATACTGGAGGTAGAATCGTGGCTCTACCTATTACAGATATTTTACTACTTCCATTTTCGCTCTGTGCATACACCGCCTGCAGTTCAGCCAAATGTTTGTCATGTCATGTTTTTAATGAAATGTCACAATTTTTAAGTTAAACTTTGGTTAATTTCCCAGTGGATCAGCATGTCGCACATAGGGATGGTCGGAAAACTATTCTGTCTGTTTTTGTTTTTTTGGCTCTGATAAATGGAGTAATTTTGGCTGTTTTCTAATTACATAATTCATTATTTTTCTAATTTCTCATGCCTTTCAAACCTGACAGCAGGTTTTGGGGGGGGG
>OMNN01083359.1:0-18320 GCA_900302755.1 Chromis chromis | reverse complement strand
ATAAACACCCAAATCTGCAATGTTCTAGATGTGTTCCTTTAGTGAGCCACTAGGCCTACTACTGTATGCACAATGTTCATATATCATACTTCCATCTTTAAATGATATAGAGCGGTGGATAGCACTGATTGTTTAGTATTAATTCTGACACGGTGTGTAACAATCAGTCTATTTGCTGAGTAATCATATAAATAGTGACACTCGTGCGTAATGCTGCACAATGGATGCGCTGGCACTGCTGGAAGATCACGCAAATGGATCAGGATGGAGAGAGTTTTTAAGGACCACGGAGATTTCCTGGCCCATGATGATGACTGGCTAATAAGCCGATTTAGATTCCCCTTGGATCTATGTGCTGAACTGGACCCAGTGTTACACAGATCCACCCGCCGGAACCGCGCCGTCCCGGTGCAGGTAAAGGTGCTGACCACTCTGGGGTTTCTGATGGAGGTTATGACTGCTGGCTGACCTACAGCATGAAATAAAGGATAAAACACATTTTAACTTATGACTTCTTGACCTAGGCTCTGATGTTTTTTATAGTTTCAGATTCAAATGTCTGATACAGTAAACTGTTTTTCTGTGTTATCTATCAGAAGTATCACTGGTGAAAGTCTTTAGCCAACAACTATATACTGTCTGAGAAAGCTGAAGTCTAAAGATAGCTTTTTACTCTGTTTGGGTTGATTGTTCTTGTTTTCCTCTGTTTTTGTCTTTTTGCTTTTTGGCCTTTGCTTTTTGAGGCAGTACATGGAAAGTTTTCACAGACTGCAGCCCTGGCTGGTTGGATGCAGATGTGTATTTTGTCATCATATATCTCAGTGACCTTAATGTTGTCATTTTCATAAAACTAATACCAAAGGTTGTGGAAATTCATTATTTTTCCTTTTAAATCGGTTTTCAGGCTGATGATTAATTTAACAATTCATTAACATAATTGTGTTGTTGGGGTGAGGTCATAAATAGAAAAATTGCATTTGTGACGCAAAAAAAACCCCCAAATAAATAAAAATACTGTAAATGTGGTTACGAAAATGTATTAAACATATAATGTACAGTACCAGTCCAAGGTCTGGACACACCTTCTCATTCAATGGTTTTTATTTATTTTCATTATTTTCTACATTGTAGATTAATACTGAAGACATCCAAACTATGAAAGAACACTTATGGAATTATGTGGTAAACAAAAAGGGGTTAAACAAACCAGAATATGTTTTATATTTTAGGTTCTTCAAAGTATCCCCCTTTTGCTTTGATGACAGCTTTGCACACTCTTGGCATTCTCTCTATCAGCTTCATGAGGTCGTTTCCTGGAATGGTTTTCCAACAGTCTTGAAGGACTTCAGAGGTGCTGAGCACTTGTTGGCTGCTTTTCCTTCACTCTGCCTGCGGTCCTTAGGCAGACTCATGGTGTAAGGGCTAAGCTCAAAGAACCCTCTCCATGCACAAACTGCATCACAGCATTTGAAGTTAAACAGTAACACCATCATTATACCAACGCCATGCTCTTCTCATGCATAGACCTAGGCTCATACGTCAACCACCATCCTACTCTCTAGGATTGTATGTCCTCTTCTCATCTCTCTCTGTCAGAACTGATGGCATTTGGCTCAAATAGTCAACGTCACTTAGTATATCCAGAGGAGCATGCCAAAAGTACCAGCAGCACTCTCTGTCTGGATCCATGTCAGGCATACCAGCTCCTGATCAGCCACAAGAGAACGTGAAATTCCATGGTGGTGTGAGGGAATCGGATGCTCTGACATAACATATTTATTGCCATGGGTCAGTTTTCTGTATTAATTTCATGTAGAAGTCAACTGTTAATTGTTCTAACACAATTAGAAGAATCTGGGTTTCCAGATTTCAAAGACAGCTGCTACTTGGGATAATTTGTTAGAATTGGCAGCTGTGAATTCTTATGATGTCATGAAAGCAACAACATCATTTCAACATGAGAGGAAGTCAGTGTCTGTCACAGTGATTTATGTCTTTAATATGGTGACCGTTGTATATGTTGGTTGGCTGCCATCCACAGTTTTAAAGCGGTAGAGTCAGTCAGACTGTCCAAAGTCATCCAACTACTATCCATCTGTTCTCAACTGTTAGCAGCAGCTAATCTCATTATCATCTGTAACACTTCTGATGATCTTCTTTTGATTGTTATACTGTAGGTGTGTGTTACTGTAGAATGCAAAGGGGATATTTAGCTTGGGTTGACATTCCTGACAGGGTTTGATTCAGGTATGGTGTATCATGCAAGACAGCTCCAACTCTCCACTTCTGTTGTGAAAAAAGTATAATTTTGACAATTGCTGGCTTTTTTGATATATTTTGTCAAAGAAACATTTGATCGATTTTGATAAAATGATTCTAGGAGCTTTAGTAAAAAGTAACTGGACTTCTCTTTTAGGTTCTTGAAGACGTTTCACCTCTCATCCAAGAGGCTTCTTCAGTTTTAACTGACTGGCGAGGAGTTTCAGATGTATATAGCCACTCAAAAAACACTGGTTCACCCCAAGGATAAAATACACGCACACAAGCAGAGCAACATTTATTATATGCAGTCCAATGCAGCAAGGAGTGCATGAACTTGTACAAAGGGGCGACTAAACAGCAGAACCATAGTTGTCTATGGGCCATAAGTCATAAGTCATGTGAGCTGGAGTGACCATAAACATCTAAAACTCCCCATCAGTCAGTTAGAACTGAAGATCCATCTGGGATGAGAGGAGAACCTAAAAGATAAGGATTAACATGATCTGGATGACTAGAATCTTCAGACATATTTGATACAGTGCCTGCTAATAGGGTCAATATCACCAATTTGTGCTTTTGAGACATCAGGACATCAAAAAAAAGTTACAATTTTCCACTCAGTTTTATATCCCTTGTATCAAGTTAACCTTACGCTGTTGTAAATGCATGTTGGTCAAGCTCCCACACTTTTTATGAATCAAATGCAAGCAGATATAGTATGAGCAAATTGTAAAATATGTCCACCCTGTCAAGGACAAAGTCAAAAGAGGATAAATACATTTTCACAACATAGTGATTATAAAATGTATATCATCAGGAAGCTATTTTGTCCCTTGCTCAATAATACATTTCAGTTGATTAAAAAAAAAGGCTTTGAAAATATTGAAATAACGGCAAATTGTTTGCAACTATCACAGATTCTTTGAAGACACATTTTCTTTTCTAAATAACATCTCTAAAAACAGCGATGTGATCTGTCTTTCAAACTGTATTATTTGGCAGTGATTGGTTTATAAGGAAAATGTGAAAAGGTTTTACTAACTTGTGAAGACAACTTGTTAATTTTCATAAAGCAAAACAAAAAAGACAGGGTGGACAATGACATCACACATAATTTATGATAAAATACTGGCAGCTGTGGTTGCCAGAATTTCACCATTAAAAAAACAGTGACAGTGTAAAAGACATGACGGTATGCTTTTATGGCAACAGTAAATTTCAAAGCTAATAAGTGTTTTACAGTAATTTTCCTTAAAAATAACAGTTAAATTATAAACCTGTTCACAGTAAACAATTTTAAAATCAACAGATATACTGTAAACCTAATTACAGTTTCTCTGTAATTAAATTAAACACAATACAACTGTGTGATGTATTACAATACTTTATTGTAAAGTTCAGCTTTACAGTAAATTACCAGCAGCTGTGTTTACCTGATTTTCCTTGCAAGAAACACAGTAAAACACGTTAGATATTCAAGTTGGTTGCCGCAGATTTTACAGTCAAAAACCGCTAATGGTAATTTATTTAAACTTTAAGAAACCACATGTTCAGTACATCAACAAGAAAGTCCTGGGGAAAATGACTGCATGTGATCACATGAATAATCCATGCAAAAACTTAGCCGCTTGGTTAAGATTAATAAGTCACTGAGTCCAGACTTAACTAAACATGGAGCTCAACATGTGATCTTCTCACTCCAAAATGATGTTCAAGTCAATGGAGGATTCACTGATCATCAGGTGTTTGCTGGCAGGATTCTCTCTGCACCCAGAAACCAGAATCAAAGCAAAAGTTACATTATGTAGTTCAAAATATGTCTTCACATATAAACTCAGCAATAAATAGCTTTCTGTTGTTTCACTGAGCTCCAATGACCTATACATAGAAGACCAAAGATAAACAAGTAAACAGTTTTTAAATGAAGGTGTTAATTATTAAGGGGTAATAAAATAAATTCTGCTGTCTACCAAAAAATCCTGAAGGAGAATGGCCATCAGTTTGTGACCTCAAGCTGAAGCGCACTTGGGTTCTGCAGCAGGACAATGATCCACTACACACCAGCAAGTCCACTTCTGAATGTCTTAAGAAAAACAAAATGAAGACTTTGGTGTGGCCTAGTCAAAGTCCTGACCTGAATCCCATCGAGATGCTGTGGCATGACCTTAAAAAGGCGGTTCAGGCTCGAAAACCCTCCAGTGTGGCCGAATTCTAACAATTCTGCAAAGATGAGTGTGCCAAAATTCCTCCACAGTGCTTTAAAAGACTCATTGCCAGTTTGATTGACGCTTGATTGCAGTTGTTGCTGCTAAATGTGGCTCACCCAGTTATTAGGTTTAGGAGGCAATCACTGTTTCACACAGGGTAGGTTTGGAAGTTTTTCCCCCCTTCATAATAAATACCTTCATTTAAAAACTGCATATTGTGTTTACTTGTCTTATCGTTGGCTAATATTTTATAATAATTGGACTATGGAGATGTAATTTATAGGCATGCTGCTGCCTCCACTCTCAAACCGCTGGATTCAGTTCATCATTCTGCTCTTAGATTTGCAACTGGAGATCCCTACAACACTCATCACTGCACCCTGTATAACAAGTGTATAAGTAGGATGGCCTTCCTTAGCACAGAGGCGTGACAAACATCTATACCTTTTTATCTATAAAGTACTTACTGGTTGCTCACCTCCTTATCTAACATCTTTACTGACCTGGGCCTCAGGGGGTCCCTACCAAACTCGCTCCACTAACCGTCTTTTACTTAAGGTTCCAAGGGTTCAACCAGAACTTGGTAAATCTGCTTTTGTTTATCATGCACCGACTATGTTTAATTATCTGCAACAGACTTTAAATCTGAGTTTTCTCATTTCTCCTGGACAGTTTAAGTCTGTTATCTCAAACTGCTTTATCGCAGAGTGTAAATGCTTCAGCTGAGTATAATTTTTTACATTGTGTGCTGTGTTTTTAAAACACATATTTTTGTATCTCGACGTCATTGTAAATGAGGGAAACCTCAGTGATTTTCGAGGATTAAATAAAGGTTGATGATTTGCTAGTGTTGCAATCTGAGCTTCTGTTTTTTATGTTTTGGCAGCCACATGTGCATTTTAGTGCATGTGAGTCCCTCCCATTGAAACCGTTGGCCCTCACTGCATCCTACACTGCACTGCAGAAGCAAAAATGTAGTCCAGCATTCAGCCAGTGCACTAAAAATCCAAATAATTTAAATAGAAAGCATTTTATCTTTGTTATTTACCTTTGTTATTTTCATTCCAGCTCAATGTTAGAGTCTCTACTGCTGTTTTGAGGCTCTGTTTTTCTTCTTTTACTGCTTCTTTACTTGTGTCTCTCCTTCTCCAGTCTTTGTGTGTCTGTTTCCACACACCTGATCTGTTCTGGTCCAAATAACAATAGAAACAAAAGCGACAATTCAGTGTTTTTACAACGCTAGCGTGGGCTAACTGTTCTGGTTGGATTATCTTTTTATTAGCTGACGTGTATACAATCTTACTGGTTGTAAAGGAAAGTGAAAGGAGGGGGAATGTGTGGCCAGCATTCCTATTTGTCTCGGTACTGGACGTTGCACAGAAAACCCAGCAGTTGATTTTTAAACCTGCAGACCTCAGTGTGTTATTCCTCCACCTGTAAAACCATCCTGCACTGTAACAGTAGTAGCCACCACATCCCAGCCCATCCCTCCCTCTTTATTGAGCCTGCATTAGAATTGTAGATCCAGTATTTCCAGGCAGAGCTGGTGCAGGGAAGGTGTTACTGTAGGGGTTTTACACACATGTGTTTCTACCTGCTTGTCTTCTGTTAAAGTGAGTTGGACGTGCGACCGACGAATCCACCGAATGTGCAACCGACTGACTTGAATAAATTGCGTGGGCGTTTGTGAGAGGGTGAGAACTGGCACAGTGTGTGTTGTTGTCAGCTGGGTGTGTGTTGCTGGGTCTGATGAGGTTACACCCAATGCATGAATAATGCAGAGGACTGTAGGAGTGAGGAAGGTGGGGGAGGTAGATGGGTAATTGGGTGAAAGCAGAGCAGAGAGAGAGAGAGAGAGGCAGAGGAACTCCTCTCAGGGATTTACTACAAGGTGGAGGGAGGAAGTAAAACACACAAATGAACCAGAAAGCCCAACACAATATACAGAACATCCCTCTTGTTGCCTCATCGGCTTTATTGTCTTCTTCTCTGCATCCTCTTTTTTTTCCTCCCTCCCTTCCTCCTACTGTTTCCTCCCCGCCTTTCGACCTCCATCCTCCCCCTCGCCTCCCTCTCAGTGGGCCGATGGAGCTGGCGAGCTTTCTGAAGAGGCTGCATGTTTCTGATGCTTGTTTTTGTGGACTCGCCTTCTGTTTAGAAACAAACTCGGGCAGGCTGCCTCCTGTTAACCACTGCCACACGTCCAGCAGCCACTTCCACCAGTTAAGTCGCTCCAATAAACCAAATGTTTGGGAGTGCACTTGCTTTTTATAGCTTCCCTCCTGTCCTGACTGTAAACACAAATACCCCCCTAATGATGTGTTAATATGTTAAAATGTGTAGAATTTTCATGTTTCTTTCAAATTATTCTAGTATAAGTGTTTTGTTAGTGGGAAAGATAATAACATTCAGTTGAAAATTAACCTTTTGCAGAGGGAAATCCTCGATAGTTCACGTTGCTATGCCTGTTTGACTTTGTTTTCCATGGCTCATAGGGTTTATGATGAAGTTCAGTGGTGTCCTTATTTTTTTTTGACATTATAGCCACTTCCAGACACTTTCTGTTAATCTGACAGGATCTCAACTTGCCGACTTCCTATCTGAATGCTCCCTTTTCTGGAAAAGTCTTGATGGCAGTCGAACTTGAACTTGAACACATCACAAGTCTGAGTTCCATGCTGGTATATTAACACGCGCAAGTGGCAGTACTTGGAGTGTTTTTGGGAAGGCTTTTTGCACGGTTCTGCACCAATATTGTTCTAAAAGCATATCAGAGAGGTAAAAAAAGTACATTTTTTGTGAATTTTTAAATGACACATGTAGAATAAAGTGTTTTTTGTTTTTTTTAAATAGCACGATTTTAGGCTTAGACTTGGTTAAATTTTCCAACTGAAAGGCACATCACAGATAAGTAGTTCAAGTACCGTCGAAAATCAAAATTCAACGATTATCTCTGTTTTTACAGTTTGTGGCTCTGATAAATAGTGTAATTTAGGTGATTTTGTAAAGATAACATGCCTTCAAAGGGTTTTGGAGTTCAGACAGTTCAATAACTCAGTAGTCTGGATGTGCTAAAAACACTCTTTGTTGATGTTCGCATGAGAGATCTCTGCATCAGGCATGAACGTTTTGTAATTTTTAAAGCCCAACAGCCACACAGGTTTTCAGTTGTGCACATTGTTTGCAGGAAATGAGGAGAATAATCGAAGATCATGACTGAACAATGGAGGACAAAGTGTTCTGAGCTCAGCTGTATTAACCTGTCTGGGAGGAAATTAACTGCTGGGACCCTATTTACCAGCCGGTCGTACTACGTTTTGGAGTCCATAGGGTTAAACCTTGTGCTGTCTTAGATACACTTACAAACCAAAACTAAAAGTACAGCTGGGACTCACACTCCTACAGCTAGCATGCATAAACATTTTGACTTGAAACTGCAGTTACAAAAGCCTACAACCTGGCCCAGCCTCCAGCGACAAAGGGGTGTCTCATATTATTTTATTGTGTGACCATCAGTTTCTTGGCACAGTCATCAGAAAACACAGAAATGAGGCTCACAAAGGCGAACTGCTCAGTATAAATCACAGCCTGGTTGAGTGACAGTTTGGCTGAGCTTTCAGGCAGGTGCAGAGATGCTCGATACCGATCAGTCAGGACAGGAGGCAGGACGGAGGAGGAGCAGTTAAAACCATGGGCCGACTTAGTTATGTCATGGTTATTTACACAGTGCAATTAAAACAACAGCCATTGAGCCAAAGTGCTTTCCAGTGGAGAAATAAGACTCGTGCTGCAAATTTACCTAACAAGTTTAACTATTAAGGTTACAGTATCATCTATTCTGAAAATGTACTGGAGTAATTTAAATACCACTGTTAAAAGATTGACCTGACTAAATCAAATATTAAGGTTAAGACCATACAATATCATAATAGTTCAAATGACCCGGGCTAACTTAAGTGTTAAGGTTAAGAACCTATAATACTATGTACTCCAACAAACTACCGGAGTACTAGTAGCTGAGACAGGGTTCATTTTGCTGCACATCTTCCAGCAATAGGTCTTCAGATCATCAGAGATCACTGAGTTTAAGTCTTACAGTAGTGGTGATACTTTAGTTTGTTTGCACATTTAAAAGCAGTGTGCTCCAGGAAACTTTTTACACAGTGGAAATTACCAGACACCAACTCAAAAAGTAAAGTTTAGACCCTAGAAAATTATACATAGAAATTTAAGCTGCTAGTCTGGAGAACATTGACACTCAAGACAAGATTTCTCATGTTGACTTAACTCTTAACTAAGAGCTGTTTTCCACTTGTAGGCCATTTTAGGGCAACCCAAACCTTTGTGCAGGTTCCAATTGAAGGAACTGCACCTGTAAAACGTCTTTATGGAGTGTTTTCGGAGAAGAATTATATAATGATACCTGATGGTACCTGAATACTATAGTAGTCAAATGACCTGCCTACTAGTAGTTGAGACAGGGTTCATTTTGCTGCACATCTTCCAGCCAAAGCAGGTGTTTCTAAGCTCGTGGACTGTAGATTTCCAGAGTACTAAAAGTCTTCAGATCATCAGAGAACAATGGGTCAAAGTCTTACAGTAGTGTTGATACTTTAGTCTGTTTGCACAGTAAAAGGCTCTGAATTAAGCAGAGCTCCAGCCAACTTTTTGCACAGTGGAAATTACCAGACTAACTCAAAAATTAGAGAATTATACTGAGAAAACTTGAGCTGCTAGTCTGGAGAACATTGACACTCAAGACGAGATTTCTCATGTTGACTTGACTCTCAACTTTTGACTGTTTTCCTCTTGTAGGGCAACTTTGTGCAGGTTCCAACCATAGGAATTGCTTTGTAGAATCTTTTCTGGAGGAGAAACTACCTACTGTGGTGTAGTTGGGGATCATCCCTATGTTCCCCAGGTCCTATGTTTCCCGGGTCCTATGTTCCCCGTTTTTCCCAAAAAGGGTCCTATGTTCCCCGTTTTTCCCAAAAAGGGTCCTGTGTTCCCCGTTTTTCCTAAAAAGGGTCCTATGTTCCCCGTTTTTCCCAAAAAGGGTCCTGTGTTCCCCGTTTTTCCTAAAAAGGCTCCTATGTTCCCCGTTTTTCCCAAAAAGGGTCCTATGTTCCCCGTTTTTCCTAAAAAGGCTCCTATGTTCCCCGTTATTCCTAAAAAGGCTCCTATGTTCCCCGTTATTCCTAAAAAGGCTCCTATGTTCCCCGTTTTTCCTAAAAAGGGTCCTATGTTCCCCGTTTTTCCTAAAAAGGGTCCTATGTTCCCAGTTATTCCTAAAAAGGGTCCTATGTTCCCCGTTTTTCCTAAAAAAAAAAAGGGTTTTATGTTCCCCGTTTTTCCTAAAAAGGGTCCTATGTTCCCCGGTCACATACAAAGCGGGGAACATAGGACCTTTATTTAGAAAAAGGTTCCTTTGTTCCCCGGTCCCATACAAAGCGGGAAACATAGGACCCGGGGAACATAGGTACGCTCCCGTGTAGTTGCCCTAAAAACGCCGTTGAGATGGAACCATCGGCCGACCAGGCTCCGATCCAGGACAGGCTCTGTCATGTGCTGGTTTGCATCTCGAATCAGGACGAGGTTAATCACACCAAAAGGGAAAGAAGTGCAACATCACAGGGCAGCAACACATTTCTTAAGTACAAATCCTACCCAGCAGAGAATAGATGCTGAGAGTGCAGTGCGAGTGCAGTCAGGTCAGCGTCATGCTAATGGGCTGCTAGATGTCTCCAGAGGTGGAGCAGCGGGTGGTCCGCCACCATCGGCCTCCATTAGCGCTCACACTCTCACATGTACAGAGTCGGTCGAGCTCTCTGTGGTCAGCTGGAGCTGCAGCTGGGATGTCTTCATTACAAGAGGAGGCTGAGAGCACCGAGAAAGAGGGTTGTAATGACCAACAGAATCAGGCTGAGTGAGTGTGTGCACCACTGCCTTAACAGAGCTATGAGACTGTGACACTTAGAGAGTCCAGTTCGGCGAGAAGAAGCATTTAAGAGGAATGTGTGCCTCTCTGCTGCTCAGATATAATTTCCATACTGCTAAAACGGTGTTGCTTGGAGACATATTGACTGGGGTTGCTAGGAGACCGTTTTAATTGGTTGATGTGTGAAGCCGAGGCAGGGTTGTGGGGGTTTCTCAGCGGTAGCGCTTGTGCTTCCCAACACATCAAACCCTCTGTTATCCTAACAGATAGAAAGCTGCTGCCGGGAGACCACGCCGGCTCCGCAGAGAGACTTGTGAAATAGAAGTTGATGCCTCTTAAGCTGCAATATAAAAAAAAAAACCCGACTCAATTCAGACTCGTTGCAACATAAACAAGATCAAACCAATGGAAAGTAATAAAAGATCTAAAAATAGGCAGCTCAGGAAGCCTCCAGAGAGAACACCTTGCTCAGATGCGGGCGTCGTTCGTCCTGGAGCTGTTTGAAGACCAGCTGAAAGGGAAACGCTGCAACAGCAAAGTGAAAGACTGAATGATGGAAACTACAAACTGTTTCTCTTCTATTCTCTCCTCTTTCTTTTCTCTGCTCTTTTTTTAAAAGCAGTGTCTATGACCCAGTTTCTCATGTTTGAAGGCATCACTGTGGTCCAAGTTGTTTGATAGCTTGATTCCAGAAGGCTTCTGTCTGGTAGATGCTGTCCAACCTCCTATGACAAAAAGAGACAGGGCTTTTTATTTTGCTCCCGATACGAGTCTTTTAATATTTAGTATAGTCGATACCAGATACCATTTTCCTAGATAATACAGACTCTGGGTTTTGACCTACCAGGTGGAGCTTTTTACTGTTTAGTACTGTATTCAATTTAAATTTATATAGCGCCAATTCACAACATGTGTCATCTCATAGCACTTAACATAGTAAGATGAAGACCATAATAATTTCAAACAGAGAACAGAAAACCCAACAATTGAAAGTTTCCTTTGGATTCCCTATGAGCAAGCAGTCGAGTAGCAGTAATTTCATTACTTAAATTTTTTTGTTTAAATAATAAACACTGCCTGCAGTTCAGCCGAATTAAAAAATAAATATTTTTTTTCATAGACAATCAATTTTTTTATACTTTATTAAAATAAAAATGTCGAATGAAGTGATTTTTTTGAAATATCCTAATTTTAAGCTTAGATTTGATCACACAGTGCATCACGGATGAGTTCAAGGACCACCAGAAAGTTGAAAATTCGACAATCCCTTCTGTCATTACAGTTTTTTGTGATGATAAATGGTGTCATTTTGGCTTTTTCTTTTTTTCTTTTTTTTTTTTTTAAGAAAACATGCCTTTGAAACGGGTTTTGGGGTTGATATTTCCTCTTCAAATGCTAGGATATAAACACTGCAACACTTCTGGCAATAAATGTTTGCTAAAAATGCTCTATTTTTTTTTAGTTCATTCATTGATTTTTCAGCTTTTATTTTATGATGCAGCCCATGTAGGCTGTTCACGCTTTCAGACAGATGTTACGATCGTTTAGAGCTACATTTTCCTCTTCTTTTTTTTTTTGCGCCTGATTGCCGGTCCACTTCTCTGAGAGCTCTGACTCGATTTGTCTCCTCTGAGACTGATTGAGCTCCTTCACGCTAAGCTGAAGGATATAGGGAGTTATCGGAGGATCAATACCAACACTTACACCCCTCCTGCCAGCCGTCTATCTGCCTGCTACACTTTCCTCTTCCTCCCCGACACTGGGAACACTGTGGTTTCATTATTTAGACTAAACACCGCTGCAATCACAATTACATGACCCCCGGTTATTACCCTTGATTAGGGGTTACACAGAAATGTGTCATTATGCTGAACCTGTCATTACAGACATACTGTCTCTCACGTTGACCTCTGACCTCCCAGAATTTGTCAAAGTACATAAATTCAATGAGAATCCCTGCTGTGGCTTTTTAGAGTGTGGCTGAAGACAATTGGGTTGATGCTGTGCTGAAAGGTTTTACTGATTGCAGGTTGTTTACATGAGTCCAGCTTCTTTTCTGAACAATACCTGTCAAATATGGAGAGTGAGTATTTTACAGGGCGAGAAAGAAAAGACACCAGTTCCTTTTTTTCCCTTCTGTATAATGGTTTTAAATCATCACCATATGTTCATGAAAATGTCTTTCATTTTGTGTATTAAAAAGCATAATTCAGATTGCTTCAGGTTTCTCCCCAAGCTCCCAAATTTGAAGTTCCTCTGTGATATTCCTCCTGTAACACCGACAGGCTCACAGTTTGCTTTTCTTGCACCCTGGTATTCATCCCTCGCTGAAGGTAATGAAAACATCAGGCTGCCTCGGTATTTGCTTTGGGCGAAAAGAAGCAGATAACTGAGGCTCTGTCCACAGGTATTCTTTAAAGCGTGGATTTATATGTGTGCTTTGGCCTTTTCGTCCATACAAATGCAGTTGTAGGTCAATGAAACCTGAGCTTCTACAGTGAGGATATTCAGAAACTAGATCAGATAGTGTGTCCTCTTATCTAATTTGTTTACATAAGGTGTTTTAGTGCAATGGTGGCCCAAATAGTGCCAGTTCTAGCCTTGATAACAGGACTTTTCACATAAATGTACAGTTATTCTTCCACTAAAATGAGGAACAGAGAATTAGTCCACACCTCCTTCTTTAATGCACCATTGTTTGTTGCTTACCGGAACAGATAATAGCTTCTCTCATGCCTTCTGATTGGCTAACGTGGCTCTACGGTTACAGTTATATGATCGCCTGCTGTTTTTGGAAGCGGTTTGCAGCGCTTCAGTTGTGTTTTGTGGTTGTGAGATTTTCTTTGAGAACAAAGAAGGAAAATCCCAGTTTTTATAAGACTTCTTAGTTGTAATAAAGCAGCTGCAGTAGTTTATCCGTCCAACATGCAGGGCTTCTCCTCTGGTTGTCTGGTAAACTCACTGTAATGCAAAAATCTAGAGTTAAATCTCCCATCTTTTGGGTTATATTTTGAAAGATTTGGACAGATGAAATGTCTTCCCCTGTTTCCAGGCTTTATACTAAGACAGAACTAAAGCTTCATACTGAAAGAACTCGGCCAATTTTAAATGTCAAGAGTCTGTTTGCAGGTGTTGTCGAATGCAGATAGGAAGCAAATCAGTCTATTTCCCACAGTGAACAGATCTTTTACGGTTAGGAAACATTTGCCTTCTTGGCCGAGCAAACTGCACGACTGTTTGCAGATGGGACCTGAATCAAAAATCTAAATAACTCTTGTTTTTGCGTCCAGTGGCAGGTGGTTTTCTGGCACATCTGGCGCATCACTATACACCAATCAGCCATAACATTCTGACCACCTGCCTAATGTTGTGTTGGTCCCCCTTATGTGGATGAAAATGCTCTGAACCATTGGGCATGGACAAGAGGGCCTCTCAGGGTGTCCTATGGGGTCTGGGACCAGGATGTTGGCAGTGGATCCTTTGGGTACTCTGGCTTGTGCAGTGGGGCCTCTGTCAATCCAGCTTGTTCCACTGCATCCTGTTGATGCTTGATCAGAATGGGGTCTAGGAAGTTTGGAGGTCAAATCAACATCTTGGGCCATTGTCATGTTCCTCCAGATGTTCCTGATTGGTTGATGTTTTTGCCATGTGGTGGGGTGCATTTTCCTGCGGGGGTAGGCCAGTGACATTTGGGATTTCCATTTGCATGAGGGAGTGTGCTTGTTCTGGGACAATGTTTAGTCTCATCAACACAGATGGTAAAATCCAAGGTTTTCCAGCAGAACACCACATAGTACCAATATGATCAATGTTATTCACTTCACCTGTCATAGTGGTCATAATGTTGTGGCTGAATGGTGTATAACTAAAACAGCAAATATACATTGCTTGTAGACATTTTATGGGGACAGGACAACCACATGTATACGTCACCAATTTTGCTATGAACTCTGGGCAAGTCTCTGAAGAATGTCTGCAGAGATGAGGACTCACAAAAAGGGTGCCTAATGTCATTGAAAAGCCCACATCAAAACACTTTCATGCACTTGACAATTTGACAGTGGGACCGCCATAAGCCCTTAGCAGGAACGCGCCACAATGTCCATGAGTCCAAGAGTGTGGAGATTGGGAATGGGCCAAAGTCCCCGGAGCGTAAATCTTGTTGACTTTGATGATATTAGTTGCTTGACTTTTGCTGTTGCACCGCTGTGAGGTTTGGTGGTTTTGAGTGAAATGTCTTGGCAATTATTAAATGCATTGCCATGAAATTTTGGTTCTGATGGTCAGACATTCATGGTCCTTTTTTTTCCTTAACTTGTTTTGAGCAATTTCTGGTGCTTTTTTTTGAAAGGGAGATAGTTGAGAGTGACAGGAAATATGGGAGGAGAGAGTAGAGGATATGCAGCAAATGGTCCAGTTGGCCTGGATTTAAAGCAAAGCGAACTCTCTGCTCAGGACGTTATGGACATCACACCCATGTGGTATGCGCCCTAACCACTCTGCTGATCCCTTATCACAGTCTCATTAGCATCAACTCTGTATTTAGCAAACTAACAGGCTACACAAAGATGGTGAACTTGTTGGATACTTCGTCTTCCACTGTATGTTCCTGTAAATTAAGTAGCTTAATTAGATTTTTCACTGTTGGTTAAAAGCAATTTGAAGGCATCTTGGCCTCTGGGAAGTTACTGCACTCTTTGTGTGCAATTTATAAACTAAAAAACTAATTGAAAAAAAAAATTTAGTCAGATTGATCAATAATGAAAATAATCACCCCACAGAAGAGCAAAGTGTAGGCATCCTGCAATTAATTCAGAGCGCATGTTTGTTAGTGTAATGAAACCCCGATCTATATATTTACATTTTGCTTACTGCAACACCGTGATCATTCCATTTTGCAGCTCGGGCTGAGGGCTTCTTCTAGTGAGAGAAAATCTATTTTCTAACTGCACCCTTCCACCGCCACACAGAAGTACACTGATTATTCTGGAGGCAGAGAGCGAGAGAGCAGGTAGGAGAATGCGGGATGAGGACCTACAACTGCCACAAGGTGCAGCACCACCAGTGGCCTCAATCAGTCATCAGGTGCCTCGCTACGGATGGAGCAGAGAGGTTGTACTGCTGGCAGGCCCCGGCGGCATGATTAAGGAGCGAGCGGCATGATTACGCTGCTCGCCTTATGAATGGAGTAATAGAGGGAGGCAGGGTCTGGCGCTAAATTCTCCTGATGGAGGTGAGACATGAGTGTGCGGTGGGGAGGAGTCCGAGGCCCTCCCATGTGACCGCGAGAAGATAAAGGACTGACAATAGATAATTAAGGAACTGCCAGGACCTCTTCTCTATTCACACGGCTGTTTTATTAAAGGGGATTCAGTAAGGAAGAATATTAATATAAACTACAGCCCGTGTGACTCAGAGATGAATATAAAGTGGGACCGGTGAGGGGAGGAATGCATTAGGGAGTGTTTATCAGGAGCGCAGGGGAGCTCAGTGATCATGAGAGTGGGCTCCACACTTTTGCACTGAAGCTCTGCTGATCTCCGGCGAATACACAAACGCATGTCATCAGCAACAACGGTGTTTTGAAAGGTTTGCATGTTCACATATTTGTACTGCTGCTGCAGAAAAATCACACAGCTGCAGTGTTTGCACGTTAGTCTCCTGGTCGTTCAGGCACCAGCACATTTCAGGAGTTCTTAAACCTTTTTAAAACTCTATTATGTGTCTTGTAGTTGATGATTGGTTTAGCATTTATACTTTTTCCTATAGGCCACTGTACAGCAATAATCAATCATATCAATTTATATCTTCAGAGTTGCAAATGAAAAATAAACTTCTATCCTCTCTGCTGAATACACTAATATACAGACTGGAATATGAATGTCAGGTGATTGAAATTTATTCTGCAACTGATTGATTATTGTTGTCAGACAAACATTTGCTGGTTCCTGCTTCTAAAATGTGATAATTCAATGATTTCCTCTGTTTCATATGATTGCAAATGGAACATATTTGAGTATTTGGGTATTGGAGTATCAGAAAGTATTTAAAAATCCCCATAACAGTTTTCAGTCCAAGGTGGCTTCTCCAAATTTCTCATGTCTGACCAACCGGCCAAAAAGATTTACAATTAACTATCATAGAAGTCTATTTCGAAATTTGATTGAGATTTGACAAGTTTCACGTAACCTTGTAAATGTTGTGTTCCAACTTCTAATCTGTTGAATATTTTCTCAATTAATTGATTAGTTGTGTGGTCTATACAGTGTCAGAAAATGGTGAAAGAATGTTGATCAGTGATTTTTAAAGACCAAGATAACGTTTGCAAATGTTTTGTCTTGTCCACAGCCCAAAGATATTCAGGTCGCTGTCCTAAGGAGTGAAGAAACTTGAAAATATTATCAGAAACACATTTTTTTTTCTTACTAAATTACCTAAACCCATCAATCAGTGATCAAAACAATTGGGCGATTAATAGAATTAGTAATTGCTTATAGCATCCCTGTTTTATCGACAAACAAATTCACAAATTATACTGAAAAGTTGACAGATAAACTGATAGTGAATAGGGGTGGGAATCACAGGGTACCTCACAATACACGACATGGCTCACGAAACCGATACTATCCCATGATACAGCGATAATCGATACATTGCTTGACAATCACATAACGATACATCACAATATCTATAACTGAAAAATACAATGTTCGTGGTGTTGCCTGTGTCGTTTACTTTTGCGAGGCAGTTCTTGCATAGGGCATAGTCTTTGTCCAGCTTGCTTGTTCCCTCAATGTTGCCAAAGCACAAATGGGTCCACACTTTGGACTTAAATGTGGATGGGGCGTCTCTTACGGTAGCGTTGCTGTCCTCCACTATACCTGTACAAACTCTTCTTCAGTCAATTCATTTCCGCTCAAGTCTCCTTCATTCATGTGATAAACGCCACCGTGTGGAGTCATTAAGTAGTGACGCTGGGGAAATGGCAGCTGGCAGGGGAATCTGGCAGGGTTTAGAGCGCCTTATTAGAGCGCCTTATTATATCAATTAAAGTATCAATATTTGGTGCCAGCGTGTCGATACTCATATCGCACGAGGAGGGACGACATATCGCTGTATCGATATTTTGTCCCACCCTTAATAGTGAACTTTATAGTAAGTAACATCAGGTTCATTTTTATGACACTTCAGGCACATCATGTCCCTCGTACCATAAGTGATCATTGGTGTGTCTCTGAACTGGTTCTAGATCATAACAAGATATTGATCAGTTACTTCCAGCGCTGTAATAATTAGTAAAGATTCAACAGAAAATTAGTTGTTGACAATTCAGTCACTTTTTACTTTTTAAAATGTTCTTCTTTAAAAAGTAAACTAAATTGAAATTATGGACTGATTTTGCAGCTTTTCAACATCTCCAAAAGCAATTTGCAGATGTCATTAAGCAGTGGGAAATGGTGAAGGGTATTCCTCACTACTCTCTGACATTTGTTAAACTCAATATCTTATCTATTTTTATCAGAAAATGAATTTAGATTGCACAGATTAGTTGCATATCTTTTAATAATACGTAAAGCGATTTCATTGTGAGAACACATAGACTAATCGCTGCAAGGATCTGATTATTTAGTCATCAGGTCAAAATGCCAAACGTTTCCTGATTTCTTCTATAACTTTCCTGATTAGATATTTTGGATCTTTCAGCAAGTTCATTTTGTCTACTCCAAATATTATTCTTTAGGTTCTTTTCTTCAGACAAATGGAAAGTAGGAGATGTTCTTTACCTGACATGTTTCGACTGACAGCTTCAGTCTTCCTCAGAGGTGTCAGCTGATCGCTGTGACGTGTCCTCTTGTGGTGTTCCTACATGGGCGTGGCCAACCCGACAGATCTGTCAGTTCTGTCAGGTTGGC
>OMNN01083357.1:0-12881 GCA_900302755.1 Chromis chromis | reverse complement strand
AATTCAAAGGTAGGCATGCAACCTCTAAACAACCATCAGGATTATTCATATCAAACTATGGTAATTCTAAAATAATCAAATCTCTCTTCATTTTACTAATTTAGCTACTGAGGTCGAAAAAGTCTTTTATTTCATAAATCAATTACTTGTGTGTAGCCTTTAAGTGTTTTACATGTAATCATATCTATTTTTCCCAACAGGAGAAGGGCTTGACAGTTTCTGGAAGGTTCTGGTGGATGGAAGAAACTGTTCTGTGCCGATTCCCAAAGAGAGATTTGACTTGTCCAGCTGGTACGACCCCGATGATGCTAAAGCAGGGAAATCCCGAACAGCCAAGGCTGCTCTCATTGATGGGTATGTTGTGCTTTAAACTTTATCACTTGTCTGTTTAGAAATGCTAATGTGGTTTGTAAATATATGTAGTCTGAAAGAATATTTACCTCCTTGTAGTGAAATGTTTGTCGTTCTATATTTTACACTGAAAACGAGAATCATAGGGATCAACTTAAATAAATTGCTTCAGTTGGTAACATGCAACTGAATTAGGTTTATCCATTTAAAGTTAACAAGTAATATTGGTGCCACCAGTTGGATCTACTTAAATTATTTGATTCCTCTCAAATTAACATGCTTTCAGGTAAAGTTAACTTGAAGTTTCCCATTTTTTCCAACTAAAGTATTTGCTTTACCAAAAAGGTTTTGTTTTTTTTGTCATTAGACTTGTTCTCAGCTTTTTTTTTACTCTATAATCCTACTGGAAGTAAATGGGAGTTGAGTTGCAGCAGAAAGATTTTTAGGAAAATGAATGTTATGATGCACAATGCTAAGGGAGCAATAAACCTAATTTTTGTTCTTTTGATGAAATTGGAATACAAGTTTAAATGGACAAGATGTAATTTTAAGTTGATAGAATCCACAGAAGTTAACTGCCTTCATCAAAACAGAAAGATGAGATTCATTCTAAACAGTGCTTTACTTCAATTATGACTAAAATACCCTTTTTTACAGTGTATGTCTCTGTATTTTCAAATTAATACAGGCGTGTGTTCATTTCTTTGTAGGTTTTACTTTTAGATTGTCTTCTATCAGCAGGGTTATTGGCACATATTAGCCTTTTTTGGACAAACTCAAGAATCTTAATGTTATTTCTTTTGGGCATAGTCTTTCAAAAAATTTATTCCGGATCAAAATTATCCAGATTTGGAAACCCCATGTTTTGTCAAGCAGGATACATTAATCCCTTGTAATTTTTTGTCCGTTTTCAGAGCAATATTGGATTGGAAAAAAAATAAAAAAAAAAAAAATAAACGTTTACAGATCCAGATTGTCAGTGCTTAAAATGGGACTACAGAACACATTTTAGTCTACTAGCTATGTAAAGAACGACAGCAGGACAGACAGCATGGAGACTCTTTAAGTGAAAACAGCACTATAAAACATCAACAACAAACATCCCCTTCCCTTTTTATTTTCTTTAAAACAAACAGACCTCTCATTAAATAAATAAAAACAAAGAAATATGCTTTATTCATAAATACATGTTTTGGTTATTTTGAACACATATCTTAAATGATCAAAAGTCTAAATGTCCAGGGCTGCCGTGTAGCTCACTGAGTTGGGGCGTTACCATGTGGGCGCGGGTCGCCGGCAGCGGTCGTGGGTTCGAGTCCGGATCAGGACCCTTTGCTGGATGTTTCTCTCCTCTGTACCCCCTTTCACCCTGTCTCTTTCTATCATTAAAAAATGGGAAAAACTCCCCCAAAAATACTTAAGCTCTGGTATTTGTGCCTTTGTAATTCAAATACAGTGATGAATGACAGTTCAAAAGAAATATATATACATTTATATTCTGATATTGACATCTGTTTGTGGGGACAAATCATTTTAAAACTTTCCTGTACTAAAAGTCGTCATTTGCACCCTAATGTCTAATTTATTGACCTTCTATCTCTCTAAACTTTTTTTTAAATTATCATAATTTTAAAGAATAACCCATTGTTAAAATCAGACCTGATCGCTTCTGACCAAGTCAGTCCTGGGTGTCAGAAATATATAGAGATAGAAATGCGAACTTATTCTCTTAACCTTTTCTAAAGTGTCCAGTTGTTGTGATGAACTCTGGTGTGCTGGAACCTGTTAATGGAGTCACTGATTGTGGATTAGCACCAGCTGTGGGAAGCACATATATAAACCCAAGCAGCCGACACTTCTGTTGAACATGCTTTAAGAAAGTGTGGCTGAAATGTTTGTATTTGGTCTTTGAATCTTGCACATGGTCACTAATGGGGCAAAAATGAGACAATGATGAATGTGGGGAAAAAGCAGGAAGGCCAGAAGTGATTTTAGAAGATCAAAATGAAGTCAACTTGAAACTATAGAATTTACTTAAACAACCAAGTGGCATGTGGGAAGCACCTAACGTTTCAATCATCTCACACTGCTTGTGGTTTGTCAGTATCAGACTGAGTATACTGATATGCAGGTCACACAAAACTAAACTACGGTCACCACATAAATTAACTTTAAACAACAAAAATACTAAACATCCCCTGCAGACATGTTCAGACATATAAAAAGACACTCTGAGGACCACTTTGTTTCTGATTGGGATTTTTCCATGAAAATGTTTATGGGTATAAATTCTTAAATTGACATCTACATCTACACCTTCAACAGTCAGGAAAAACCCTGAATATATAATTTTTTATTAGTATTTTTGAGCACAACTGAAAAAGCTTTCTACACCTTAAAGATCAAAGAAGTAACATCAAATAAAACACATTTTTGAAAGAGCAAGACTTTAATTTGCAATATATCCTATTTTCCTAAATATAATGTAATGTCTTTAATGTTTTCAGGTTTAACCAATTTGACCACAAGTTTTTTGGCATCAGTGACAGTGAAGTGGAACAAATGGATCCTCAACATAAACAGCTCCTTCAGTGTGTCTATAGGGCTTTTGAGAACGCTGGAATTCCTATGGAGGCGGCCAGTGGGACCAGGACAGGAGTGTTTTTTGGTAAGACATTGAAAATATGTGTGTCCAGTTAGTATTTGTTTGTTTGTTTGTTTAGCATTTTCTATAAATAATGAATAAATAATGGTGGATGGACCCAAAATTAACTGGTCTTCTTGACCTTGACCCAACTTTTTACAGATAATCATTTCCTATATTTTCCCCATTACTTGGATTACAGGCATAATGAACAGAGATTACGAAACAAATGCTACACATGTGCACCCAAGTGTGATCAACCACTGGACCGGCACTGGTCTCGCCATGAGTATTGCAGCAAACAGAGTCTCCTACATCTTCAACTTCACCGGACCCTCACTGTCCCTAGACTGTGCCTGTTCATCATCTCTCGTAGCTCTTCATCTTGCATGTCAGTCCATTAAACAAGGTCTGTAAAGCTTTTAAGTAACACTTTTAGCGGGTGGAAAGCCGTTCCCTTGGCATCCAACCTGGCATTAATATATTATTTAGTGAGATTATAAATGATGTGTTTATCTTATCAGGTGATTGTGACATGGCTGTTTGTGGAGGGGTCAACTGCATCATTGAGCCAAGAGTGTTTGTTGCGCTCAGCAAGGCCAAGATGATTTCACCTGATGGCACCAGCAAGCCTTTCTCCAGCAGAGCAGATGGTTACGGTCGAGGGGAAGGCTGTGGGGTGGTTCTCCTGAAGCCGCTAAAGAAGGTCAAAAAACATTTCTGATTTCCTTCTTTCTCTATGACGCAAACGAGACACAAAATGATACATGCAAGATACAAAGGAAAATGACTCACAACATGACAAAAATGAAACATAAGAACACACAAAAGCCCCTTTTCGACCGACATACCCCGGAACTAAATAGTTCCGGGGCTTTTTTTTAAGGAACTAAAAAAAAAAAGTTCCTGTTGCCCATGTTGTCCGCATTTCGACTGCGGTCTGAAGTCCCGCGGAGATGATGCAAATTAAGTCAATGACATATGAGGACGTATGAGGAAGATGCCGGCCGGTGACCCAGGAGTGCGTCCAGCTGGTCGAACCACTTGCTTGTTCTGCGGTTGGAGCCACTCTTGTTGTTGTGGTCCTTAATTTTTTTATAGTCCTGCTTTAACTTTTAAACTTTCTCCCGGACCTGTTTGCCACTGTGGAAGACGCCCATGTCGGCCAAACGCAGGGACATTTTCCCGTAAATCTTATCGTTCCGGGTCGCCGTCTCCAACTCCCGCTGAATATCGTCCTCCGCATAGACGGTCAGCATGGCCTGCACCTCCTCTTCGGTCCAGCGGTCATACGTTTTCTTTCCAGAGTCCATATCTTCTATAATCTTTCTTCACAGCAAGATAAAGAATGTAAACAACTCGCTTGCAGCTGCACTCTTTAAACATGGCGCTTGCTATATTTTGCCACGGCCGCTTTGAGAGTCTGGCCAATCAGATGTTCAGACCTGCAGGCGCTGCTGGCCCCGCCTCAAAAGTCCCTGGACCTTCAGAAAGTACACAACCGCTAGTAGGTATTTACCCGGAACTACGAATTTACCTGGGTAAATCTGGTCGAAACACACGTAGTTCCTCAAAAAGACCATAGTTCCGGGGGATAGTTCCTCTGGTCGAAAAGGGGCTTATATTGATTATGCGCCTGCCAAAGTAGAATTTCAACAACAAAGAAAACAACAGAAATTAATTAATTGAAATAAAATTGAGTACACCTGTGATTTCTAGTTCGCATAATGAATAAACATGGTTATAAACGGACCTGTGAACACCAGAATTTTCTCAGATGGATGGGCTTTGTCTATCTGCATGTCCGCATCATGGCTCCTAAACTGAAACATTTTGTAACGAGGCTTCACGGAGATGGAAAATGACACAGAAGGATCAGTGATCAACAAAACATTAGTGGAAACACAGTAGGAGCAGTATTAAGGAAGTGATTAGTACCACTAATCAGAGCCGTGGTGGCCATCCTCCTAAAATGATGCCATCCTTGCTCGCCCTTCGCCATAAAACTACCAGAGCAAACTTTGGAACAAGACATAAAAAGAAGCCTGATGAATATTGTGAGGACAATCTTTGGTCAGATGGCACCAAGATAAATTTGTCGGCTCAGATGGGGTCAAGTAAGTTTGTCATGAACCTGGCCACAGTGAACTACCACAGTGAATGCATAGTCCCGACAGTGAAGCACAGGGATGGGCGTGTCATGATATGGGGCTGTATAAGTGCAAAAGATATTGAAATGCCTGGATATACCAAAATACTGGCTCATAAAATGACTACCAGTCTACAGAAGCTTTGCAGAAGAGGAATATTCTAGTATGAAAATGACCCAAAGCACACTGCTAAAACCACAAAAGAGTTTCTAAAGGAGTAGAAGATGAAAACTATGACGTGGCCATGTATGTCACCAATTGAACACCTCTGGGGTATTTTAAAGAGAGAGCAGCAGAAGAAAATAGACTCTGACGATTTATAGAACGACTCTCCAGAGATTTGTAATTTGATTTGTCCAACACCAGCGTTCTTCATGCATCAGAAAGAAAGAAAAGTAATGCAATTTCTTTCCTTCTAAAGTGATACCAATGTGAATCATTTGACATTTAAGTGATATCACACAGTGGAGCACTCACATCTGTTGTATATTTGTGGCCGACCTTATGACTTTTTTGCTACTTGGGATTCTCTCGAATTACATTTTAACTCATTCACATCACGTATGCCCTTTAAAAAGCAACTGACTGTGGGAAGTAATGAGAAATGAGAGGAAGTTCACTACGCTGCTGTCCTGTAACTACCATGTGACCACTTTTCAGAAACAGAGCTTTAAGCCAACTTTTGATTAAGTTTAGCAAATTACAACTGCTTGGTTAAGGCGAAGGAACGGTCTTTGTTAAAAGAAACAGAAGCTGGCAGACTTCATGTCAAACTTGGGCCTCTGATAAAGCCTTAGGCTCAACTATTCATCTCAGCCTCCTTGATATATTAACATTTCACAGATTTCTCAGCATTTCCTTCAGACTTTTCCCCTTTGATTTTTAAATTAGCATGCTTTTTGGTGGAACTTGCTTTCTCAAGTTTAATTGATTTCCACTTACAAATATGTCTTTGCCCCAATGTGTGCTTCCCAGACCAACTTTATGCCGACTATACCCACCATGACACCCCTAAAACTTGCTTTGTGTTCAGTCTTAGCACACTTTAAGAGGTTTCTACTGCATTTCCTTCCATGCAAATAAATTAGCCCAAGACATGAGTTCTGCCTTGTTCTTAAGAGTGGGAGATGATTGGGGTGGAGTCTCCTCAAAGTGTTGTTGTTTAGGCCACAACAACTGCAGAGGGCCTAACAAAGGTCCTTCTGCTTGAGCCAAATCCACTGGCTGCTTCTTTCAGACACTTCTGACATTGATCTGATGGTCTGCTGCAGACCCTGTTCGTGAATTCTGCATTCTTTCAGCAGTCTGAAGGTAAAAGGAGTCATAAATCATCTGCTTCCTACTTCAGCTGGATAGGCTTTGGTACTCCAGCCTTCTGCTTTGCTTCTGCTGCCAGCTCGGCGTAGTAAACTTTCTCACGCTCATAGGTTTCTTCCTCCCGAACACTCTACGTCACTTGCGGGAAAAGGTAAAAGGCTTGCATTTGAAAAAATGAACAACACTTCTTGTCTCAGCTGCGGACAGCCTGTATCAGATGTGATCTAAATCCAGCTGAAGTGAACACAGCATCACAGAGAGGGGAAAAGCCGCTATCCACACACAGAGATAATTAGATAGACTTCTAACGAGCAAAGAAATAATATGATGCAACATTTTGGCTTGATGCGATGTTATCTGTCTTACCGTCAGAGAGAGACAGAACATTAAGTCCACCGGCAAGCCAAAGTGTTGCAGTCCAACAGAAAAATATTAACATAAACGTGGGACCAAGGATCCAGCTCATAAGCAGAACCTGCTTCTGTTTTCTTTACCACATGCCTATGATCCTGAGAGTACCATACTGGACTGGCTGTGATACAGAAAAATAGCAGCAGGAAAGGTCAAATCTGTCCATATTTCATCAACCCCTTAACACATGCATCTTTACGTGTCTGAAACTTCCTTTGCATTAACACCTGATCAGACAAAGTCATCCTCATCTTCGTTAAGGAACACCACAACTAGTGGTTTGGTCAAAGGTTAGTGTCCATGAGTGCTAGAGAGCAGTAGACTGTCAGACAGAAAGATAATAGGCACAGGAGTGTTACTTTGGAGGCGTCCACTACCTCCGTTTCCTCCCTGTCATTTCTTAGCCTACCTCTGACGGCTATCAGTGAGTAACAGTGAGCAGTGGAACAGGTGAAGCAAAAAGAGAAAGAAGGTCAGCACAGATGCGCACATTTAGTCATCGCATGAATCCTAACTAGCCCGTGCTCACATTTAGTCTTCATCATTAATGAGGTCGGATCATGCTGCTTCAGCGATATATACCCCGTTGCCGTGGAAACGGCGGCCATAGCGATGACTGTGTTGAGCACAGAGATGCTTGGTTTTAAAGAATTAGGATTTTTTCATTCATAAAGAAATCTCACCTGCAAACCAGTGACTAAATTACAGGGACAGTCTGAATTATAACACATCATATATATTTATTGGATGATATCTGAGCACAGTCACAGCTGTAGAGGCTTTTTGTACTCTGTAATATATGTTTAGTCTCACTGCAAGACGTCAAACACAGCCTGGATTTTTTTTAACCTTATAAATGTACAAGCACTTTCAACATCCGAGCCCTTGTTAGTTTCAATCATTGTGGCTTCATCCTGACCACCAAAGTTTATTCAGGATGTACAAAGAACAAACTGTTCAAAAACATTACTTCAGCTAAAAGGAAAAAGGAGGAAGTCATTCAAGATTCCATATCTTTTAGTGAGAATATATAATCTTAGTTTTAAAAGGTATCGTATTGAGCTATGGCAAAATCAAAAGTATGCACTTCCATGCATTGGAAGGAACTAAAAATTGACCATTTATACTGTACTTTTCATGCAGATAAACTTCAGACTTTTATTGCCTTGAAAAAGAAACTTTGGGGGAAAATGCTTCTTACTTTTATGCAGAACAGTGTGTATATATATATATACTGTATATAATGTTATATACCCAAAGGTCGGCCATTTAGTTAACAAAACTGATATAGTTATTTTGGCGGAGTAAACTGGGGGTTCTGGTGGCAGAATGATTTAGGCGCATACCATACAACCATAATTCAAGCAAGTCCAGATGCTACGATTGAAACTATGAGGACATACAACCATAATGTCCAATGTAGGTCGCTGAGATCTAAAGGGATTCAAAGTGTTTCAAATGTAAATCAAGACTCCTGTCAGGATCATACAGACTATTCAAAAGAGAAGCATATGCAGACTGACGGGAGCCAGAAAGGAAAAGGATCTGATTCTTTCACTGAGTGTTCTGTACTCACTGATCTTTGGAAACGAGATGTTGCCATGATGCAATGCCTGACAGCTGGAAACTCCACAGCAAACGTGTGCTTTATATTCAGTGGAGTGATGGATACATGAATCACTGGAGTGTTGTTTTCTGGGTTAACAGGTTTGCTGTGTTCTCACAGGGTAATCCCTCGCTGACTCAGGTTACTGGGGACCACAGACATATCCAAACTCTCACTGTGTCTTATTCAGTGCGTGTGATGCAAACTCAACTTTCAGAGCCCAATATTAGGGTTTGTCTATTTGTCTGAGGCGAGGGGATTTTTTTGTAGGTAAAGTGAAGAGAAATTTACTTCCTGCACCGGGCAAGTTATTAGTATTACACAAGAACAAAATACCCCGTGTCTGCATGTTATGTGCCAGTCATTATTCAGCTATTTTGGAAAAGGAATGGCAGTTACATTGAAAATACTGATTTGAAATGAATGTATTTCTCTGATATCCATCAAGAATGACTTGATTGACTAGTCAAGGGTTTAATTTTTTTTTTTTTAATTAAAAAAAGGAACAGCTTGCAATTTATACGTTTTACCTCAGAAGAACAGTGGCATTGATGTTTCTTCAGTCAGTCTTCTTGGGACCACACCAAGAAGCCTCTTCTGAGGAAGACTGCAGATGACAATCAAAACATGTCAAGGTAAAAAAACAAAAAAACATCCCCTACTATTACTTGTCTGAAAAAAGAAACCCAAGAACATAATTAATTTAACTACGTTTGTCAAGAGAAAAGGGTAATGTCCTATATGCCATCTGCAAGGGCCAATCCAACCTGACAAGTGATGTTAATTAGCTAGTGTTACCCAATTTGTCACCGTCACAGACTGTATATAAAGATGGCCAAACCCATAACTTTACTGGTAGAGCTGGTGGAGCGAATCATGCAACCATCTCTGGGTCTGTGATGGTACCCTAATTATGCATAACTTTAAACCTTAACACAATTTTAACTGATGAGTTATGTAAACATTTACCACTCATACAGTTGTCATCAATGGGGACATTTGTTTTCGAGACCAAAACTGTTTTTGTACCTGACTGGAAACATGTTTATTACTGCTGTAAATTTGGGAAATTTAAGATGGAGGTCTATGGAGATCGACCCACCTTTGTAGACAGCCTCATGTGGTCATTCCAGGAACTACCGTTTTTGGCACTCTCCACTTGGGCCTCATTTTTCAGCCATGGAGGTTGTTGCTTGGTCACTATATAGTTCACTGTATACTACAACAATACCATTAGTTAATCACCAACCTAAAGAATTTTGACCAGCTCTATCTAGTTAAGTTTGAAATTAAACCATTAAACCAAAACACAACGTATCTGTCATGTCGTTGGTCATGCATTGCAAAATAACCAGAGTAGGTTGGACCACTGGTTCTGTATTGGTTTTGCAGTGGGAGTAGACCTTGAGCCATGTGTGTGAAACTCTATCTACATTCATGATGCACAAAGGCAGAACCACAGATGAACTAAGGTATATGCATTCTCTCCGTCACATGTATAAGCACGTGTGTACACCTATTTCGTTTTTATAAATCTCAGTCACGGTGGAAACGGGCGCACGTGTACAAACTTCATTACCCATCCCCACAATTCTCTATTAGTAGACATAAAATGCTCTTACATGTGACCATTCCACACGACTGAGGCTATTACTCACCTTACCACTTATTGTCATGTGTACCTGCAAACCGTCCTCACAGCAGCAGGCTATCTCAGTCATAATTATAAAATGTCAGGAGGTCGCTAGGCAGTCAATCTACAGAGCTCTTATTGAAACTGGTGCTACAAAATGCTTCACAGTTCACGATCAGATGGAAAGAGCTTTGACAGGAGAGTAATGTATCCAATTCAAACAAAAACAATGATAACATTCACCACTCACAATATTTCAAAGTTAAGGTATGAATGCATCCTTTTAGTGGCATTTTATGGAATGCAGTGTCGGCTGCAAAACAACAACACAATCAGTGAAATTTACAATGTTTTATGACATGATTAATCTTTTTTTTTTTTTTTTTTTTACATGGACAAGTGATTTTTATAACAGAACAAGGGTAGCCCTGACTGTGTCACAGAAGACACCATGTTTTCCGCATTTTCTTATCTGGAACTCCATGTTCTTTTTGCTTTTCATTAAACATTTCCTGGACACATTCATTGTGTTTGAGTAATGAAAAATAAAGAAATACAAACGTCTAAACAGTGCATACTAGCACGCAAAACTAGGATGGTGAACATGGTAAACCTGCAACATGTTACAATGTCATTCTGAACCTCAGCATTTAGCTCAAACCTGCCACATATCAAGAGCAAGATGCTTGCCTTTTCGTTGCCAAACCAGATCTGCATATTCATAGATTCTCAGCATGATCACCAACAACAGCCAAAACAACACATGTCTACAGCGTAGAGAGCAAGCCAGCCAATAGACTATAAAACAGAGCCTTAGAATTGTGGTGAAGTTAATTAAAATATCACTTAATTTAGTTGTTTTTCCCTGCGTAATCACCCATTTGTCTCGAAACTGCACACAGAAACAGCAGAGGAGGAGGAGGAGGACAGGGAAGGAGACGAAAAAAGAAAAAGAGAGAAGAAGCACTTTTTTAATTCTCAAGAAAATCATGTTATAGACAGACACATAAAAGCACACCTTCAGTCTTTATAATCCCATATCTCTGGTGGTGGGACTGACAGTTTGACAGAAGTGGACGTTGCCAGCCACCTGTACAGGTGTTGCTATGACAACTGTCTATATTTACACCTGCGGCGTGATCAAGGCGGGAGGTTTGGAGAAGACGGCTAACACTGTATCAGTACCAGACAGCTGTAGCCATATTATCTGTCAGAGGTGATTCACAGCATCTGCCAGACACCTTGGCTCACTGCATACAATCCACCGCTTGCGTGTTCAGACCTGCGCCCCGAGGTGAGACTTATTCAACAGACGCTCTGTTTAGCTGTTATTTATTGTATGGATGTTAGATAACAGAGCTTGTACAGTTCAGCAACATTCAGCTTCACACTTATACACACTGTATCTTGCTTCCAAAGAAATTTCCAACTTTTTTTCCCCCCATTTACTGGGAAATGTGTGTTTTTGAGCATGGTACATCTTAAGCAGATTTACTTTTACGTTTTGCAGATTTTAAGATTTCATCAAGTATAGAGATAATTAACCATTTTGAGTTAGTTGATCCTGTTGACACCTTAGAAGAGGTCGATTCAGCAAACATTCAGCGGATGTTTATTAAGTTTAATCAAATTTTAGTCATTCGATGTTTATCATGGGGCTGCACGGTGGCTCGGTTGTTAGCACCGTCGCCTCACAGCATCCCAGTTAGGACGCCTGGGATCTTTCTGTGTGGAGTTTGCATGTTCTCCCTGTGCATGCGTGGGTTTTCACCAGGTACTCCGGCTTCCTCCCTCAGTCCAAAAACATGCTGAGGTTAATTGATTATTCTAAATTGTCCATAGGTTGTTTGTCTCTATGTGTAGCCCTGCAATAGGCTGGCGACCTGTCCAGGGTGTGTTCGCCTTCGCCCGAGTCGGCTGGGATAGACTCCAGCCTCCCCGTGACCCTACAGAGGATTAAGCAGTGTATAGATAATGGATGGATGGATTTTTATCATTATTCAACAAAAAGCAATTAAAAAGATTGTTGTTGTATTTCCTCATTGACATTTTAGTCTAATTTTTTTCTTTCATCCGGTGTTAGCATTATCATTACCGTAGCGACTGAGCCACCAAAATACAAAGCATATCTCTGAAGGTGACTCACTTACTCATTAACTGACTGGGTTTCCTCCGTGGACATCTAGAGGAAGCTGTAGATGAAACACAGTTATTATTCCTGGAACTGACTCATGCCTTTTGACAGCAACATGAAAGATATCCGGCTGAAAGTCACATTAACATTATCACATCACCTGTGTTACATTAGCAGTGTTAGATTATATTTAACTTCTAGATGTTGGTTGCATATTTTGTCTAATCTGCTTTGTTGTTGCTTCTTTTCAGTTTCATTAGTTTATTTCATTAACCCAGGTCAAAGAGAAAACAGGGAACCTTTACTGATGAGGAGCTGCAGTTTAGTGACTCCACATATGCTGCAGGTCCATAGATTTTGCATTAAAACAGTTTAGACTCCTGTTTGGATTCTTAGATATCCAGGTCATGTGATCCTTGAGAGCTTCAGTAGAAGACAACTGGACTTCTCTTTTAGGTTCTTGAAGACGTTTCACATCCAAGAGGCTTCTTTAGTCCATACTTCACTCCATTCATTCCTTGTTAAGTTTTTATTCAGTGATGGAAAAATGTCATCGTTCTCATCATGAAATACTACTTTTTATTTCATTTTAGCTTTGTTTTTATTATGAATAATATCTATATATATATTTAAAA
>OMNN01083356.1:0-13492 GCA_900302755.1 Chromis chromis | reverse complement strand
CTGTTCACTAAGGCAGACCAGTCTCCTCAACACATGCTAATACCTGCTTTCTTTTTGCCAGAGCCTGACAGAGCGATTACACCAAACCATGACTAAGTAATTTACCTAAATGTTCTCTTAATAGTAATAGCTTATCTCATGTCGAATGGCCTGAGAAATAGCACAGTAATAAATCCTCCAAGTTCGTCAAGAAAAGATTAATGACTCATTTGCTAAGTACCATCTGATATATTGATTCTCATGTACATATTCAATGCCCTGTCATTCAGATCATCTGGATAATGAGGCAGGGATTGTGATCCATGAGATGTGTAATGTTTGACAGGTTTAGAAAAAAAACAACTATCTATCCAGTAATATTACATGAACATTCTGAAATCCAGTCTGATTTCAGTACATTTCCTCTTGTCAATACCCTTCAAATTAATTGATGTTAGAGACCAAACCCAGAGAAAACAGACCAGCACACCCAAACCACAAAGTGAGTTTTCTGCCAGTATGTGGGTTTTCTGATTCTTGCTTTTAAATTTGCTAAATAGGATAAATTACGACAGGTCACTGCTGTTGTTGGTGAGCAAAACGTCTATGTATGTTTTTTACAACCCAAACATTATTGCGCTGTACGCTAATCCTTTTTTTTCCACCCCCCCAAAAATATAAGCTGCTTATAATGACTGCTTACAGCAAATGAGACACTATCACTTTAATGTGCTTACACACTTGCACACAAAGTAGTCTTCAGAGAGTCCAGGCAAAACATTTGACTAATGTGCACAAGGTGACAGCGCCAATGGATGTCTATTTCAAGATTGCCATAAGTTAAGGTTCAGAGACATCTGTGACAGGTTAATTGATTGTCTGCAGACTGACTGAGGGAACGAGAATAGGTTGAGCTATGATGAGGTGAAAGCTCAATTTACTATCCTGGGGGAGTCCACACAGAAAAAAACATATCTTTTAATATTCATTTGCCCAATATGTGATAAGGTGAGAAGAAAATGAAATGCACTTATTAACTAAATGCTGTACATACTATAAATGCATCACTTATGACAATCAAGAAGTAGGCATTGCTTTAAGTGAAAGTGCCAAAAGTTCAGCCCTCTCATCTGGCAGTCAGTACATCAGTCATGCACACTGACAACATGATGGATGAACAAACTGATGGACCTACCCATTTTTCAAGGTCAGCACTCTAGTAACACACAAATACAAATGAAAAGAATGTGTTATTGGGATGTATAGTAGTCACTTACACAAATCTGAGAGCAACAATGGAGAGAAATGGGGCCTAACAGTGAAAAATAGGAAGGGGGGTGATTTATTAGCCTTGCTACCAGAGAGTTTGTATTCTTGCCAACATCGTGTTGTCTTGCCAAACAAGGCCAGCCAACAATGTTGCACTGTTGAGCACAAAACAAATCTGCTACCCAGGCTAATAACAATGCAGGCCTGATTCTCCATGGAAGAGGACCCAAGCGGTATACAAAATAAGGCACTTTAAAAGAACCGTCTGTGCCAGAGGGCTACGTTGTGCATGAAAGTACAGTGGTAGCCAGTACAACCCAGCACAGCACACAACCATTAGTATTGTGGGATTTTGTGCTCAATTCGTTTTACAAATAGCACCGTGATGCTGCGTAGGTTTCTGTAATTGCTACAGCTGTACTGCACAATGATTCATGCAACCATAGCGCTGTCATCTCTATTCCTAGAACACAAGTGGTCTGTCCAGAGATATAATAATAATTGGGTCTATTATTTAAGGAATGCTTTCAAATCAGTACAGACCATGTGTATCCTATAGGAACAGTGATTAAAAAAAAAACACCACCACTAAAGCCATTTATTGTATGTGGTGATATATTTGTCCAAATGTAATAGTAGGCTCTATTAGAGAATTAAGCACTGTTTTCTCTTTGTTTTTCCCAAAACATATTTATAGAGAAGTGATCAAGAATTGTATTCAGACAAGGGTGTTGCTATCTCTTCCTATCAAAACTGGAATTGCTGGGTGATGAGATTAAACGACACATGAAATGACTCTGTTAGAGCACAGCAGCATGAGTGAGTATGAGCGTATGATTGGGGCTTTACAGACCACACGTGGCCCATCGGAGTGTTTCATAGCTATTGATGACACTCCTATGGCACTAGAGAGGATCTGCTCGATCCAAGATTACTTACCTGGTCTAATAAACATGCCAAGGGGGGCTGGAGCAGAGCCAGGAGGAAGGGGCTCACACTGTTTATTGTAAATCAACGAGGGCGAGGAGACCGGATGCTGTGGATGCAGCAGAGCACTCACAGCTAATGTCTCTCCTTTCTTTGACCCTCGGTGGCCTTGTATTCTAACAGCCTTCTGATCTCTTTTTGCAAAGCAGGAACGTGTTACAGAAAATGAAAAGAGACACCTTGTGTTTAGAATTCAATTACAGTTCTTGGTGTTAAAGTAGCTCTGTGTGGTCTGTCTCCTTGATCCAAACACTACTGGGACTTGATCCAAGCTGCTTATTGATTTTTACCACATTCCCCTCTAAAAAAATTTAAATTCTTTGCACAAATAGTTTGAAGTATATACACAATTACCTATGAACAGTGACAAACAAGCATTTGTATGTTTAACCTAACACTGTAGACCTCAAAACCATATTCAATGCCTTTTTCTGGCTGTTATTTTTTTTCCATTCATACACACAGTTCTAAGTTACTGTCTTAAAGCTGTAGTGACCATCCTAACATTTTCCATACAGACAAGCAAAACTCCATGGTGCATTTTGCAAAATACTGCTGTATACCTTCAAAACAAAAGGCCCCACATACAGAAGGAAACACAACAATTTCTTCATAGACAAAAATAAATTATCTGATGACCTAAAATGAAGAGTTCCTCGTTGCCAAAGTTTCTTTGTGTGCTTATGCTTTGGTATTGTTTTCTGCAGATTATTTGTTTTAAATAGTAATGTGATTAGGTTAACTAGTAAGCAGTTTGGTTAATGAGACTTTCATGTGTACATCGAATGTCCAAACCGGAAAGTAGGACATCCAACATGGCCGACATCCAGCTCACGCAGCCAACAGATATTTTTGCTAGCATAAAATTGGAGTTTGCAGTTAAATTACTTGAAGACTAAATGCCTGTGATCAGCTCTACAAAGTTGTGATGTCCCAATCCTCCATTTAAAGGGGTTTGAAATGCAGCTACCTTCTGTGAAAGACAGCATTTGAAAGAGCATTTTGGGAAAGGCAGAAAAGGCATGGCTGGACTTGGCTTTGATTGGGTGTCCTTAAAAAATCCTGAAAAATCAGGCCAATTTCCAGTATTTGAACTGAGAATCCCCTTTAAGCAGCTTCAGTGCATACTTCCAGGGCTCTGACTGCTCTGCTCTTCTTCCAAGTTCATTCAAACATATCCCTTTTGCTGAATTATGTTCAGTGGAAAACGGTGTGAAGGACATTATTCTGTTACACTGATCCTGTGCCGTATTACCTAGCAAGATCACAGAAATAGAAACTTCAAATGGCAACTCACACTATTAAATAAAATACTCAAGGGCATATTGCACCATGGTGTTTAATGGTAGATAACAGACTGATTCCTTTATTCAAGTGTGAGGAATTTAGTGTGTTTATGTGCATGAGACAGGGAGCAGAGAGAATCAGTGGGAAGGAGGGAGGGAGGGTACTCACCCCTTCGCTGTTCTGCCCAGAGTTAGCCAGCATCTCCTGCAGGGCCCGCACTGACAGGGACTGCTCCAACACAAAGTTACAGATACACATGTCTGGAGGAACATACTGCAGGATAGAAACAGAGAGAGGGATGAGAGTAAGGAGGGAGGATATGAGGGAAAGAATAGGAGGACAAAGGAAAGAAATATTAGTTGCAGAACAAAAACAATCCCCTCTCCTGGGTTCAGAACACTTTGCGCCTGGAGTTTACTCTACTCCAGCTTCTTTTTATGTTACCTGTAGAGCCTCAAGGGGAAGCAGCTGCACCAAATTCCCTCACCTATAGCACTCTTCCTTAGATGAAAATGCCAGGATGTACTTGAGTCGGATTTCATATAAAAATCTCTTTCAAACGTGACACTCAAGAGTTGAGAGCAAAACAGTTTCAGAAACTTTGTCTATAAAAATGTTTTCTGATTCTCACTGAATGTGTTAAAGTCAGCATAAGTATCCAAGCAGTGTGACGGACTGTGATGTGCAGGAAATGACCTAAATAAAAATTACAGCATAAGTCTAAAGTGGCTCCAAACTGAGACCAATAAATAATCATGGAAACGATTTCTTGAATTTGAGCATAATGAGATGTAAATTTACAAACTCACACATACAGTCACTGCCTCACATTTCATGTTGCCTATTAGATACACTAGTACATATACATGTCACAGTAGAAATTGCGATCCAGGATGATCGACGATTGTCCTAGGACAGATTGCGATCGGAGTCTCTTCTAGGACAAACTAAAATGTATTTTAATGATATGATGTTAAAATAAAGGAAACAACAAAATTCTTACAAATACAGCAAGAAAACACTACTTTATGATCAAATTAATACATTCTCATTTATGAGTTTATTATACTTATTCACAGTATTTACAGTCTATTCTGACTCCAACAGTATGTGGGTGGCACTTAGTTGAACATGATAGTCCAGCTTTTCTTGCATCCCTAACCCTAACCCAAACCTAACCCTGATCATAATTAAGAGACTTCTGTCTTTAAGATTTATATTGTATTGTATTTTTTTTTTATTGTTTTTTGTTATTGTCCTGGTAGAATCACTGTTTGTCCGAGGACAGACTGCGATCGGGATCTGTCCTAGGACAATCGGCGATTATCCTGGATCGTGATTTCTACTGTGACATACATATGTGCATATTGTATAGGAGACTTTTGTGGAGATCTATTATCTTTTTGCATATCAATAAATAGAACTGAATTACCGACCTAACAGGGAAATACAGTACTGGACAATGGTGTTGATTTATTTAAATATATATATTTGACCAACATTTGATCTACAATGTCAAACATTTACTGAAACTGTTACATTAACTAAATTAACTGCAGGCCCTGACCTGAGACAAGAGACCAGCTGAAATCATTAAACTGCTCAGTGAGGAATGGGGCTCATTAATAATTCTGATAACTTGCGACTTCTTTGCCATCCTGGTGTGTTGCTAACGAGTGGCTGGGGATTATGAGGAGGGCTGTCAAAAGGTGTGCAGCCTGGAGCTGCGATGATCAATAATTAGTTTGGCTAGGCCTCGGTCCTCGGGGTTGTTTTGCTTTCTGCTGCTTCAGTTCTGGCTTTCAGAGTGAAAACCCCATCTGCTATGCTTCAATAAATTCAGTAATAACTGATGCTTATAAATCATGCAGTGATCAAAGATAGCCCACAACAAGGGGATGTAATATTTGGATGATGTTTAGAGTCTATGCGAAGAGATGATGCTGAAGAATAAAAGTGAGCCGGTTGAAGTTACATGATGCTTGTAAATTGCTTGCAACTCCAATGCAGTGCAGAGGCACACCTATTCATTAGCATCTCTTCTCAGAGTATGAAAAATTAATTTACTTTGGGATTTGCTAGATGGCACTGTTGATTAACAGTACACTGCTGACATGATTTGTAAACAACAACATGTAAACAAACAAATTAGCCACAAGCCAGTAACTCCCACGCCCTCCTATCCTTGAATGATCCAAATAATATTTAGTACGTACATAATAATGTTTAGCTCCATTTCATGACAACAGTGTCACATACATCACTATCCACGTCCTCTGGACATAGAAGAGGACGAGGAATGATTTAAGGTGCTGGGTGCCTGCCCTCACTCAGTAACACAACCGGCCGACCCCTGACCTCTGCAGTGGAGTGAGAAATGTGAGCAGAGGGGAGGGCTGCTGGGTGATAATGAGGACGGGGCTGCTGTGTAACTCAACACAAACATGCATGGGAGCCTCTAACATCACAGTGTGTTCGTGTGTGTGTGTCCACTTTACTGTGCACTGTATCCAACAGCCCACTCAGATATTCATCATTTAATGTCAGTGATACAAGGAATATCAGGCTTTAATAATAGGCTAGCAGCTCCAAAATCTAGTTATCACACCACAGAATTTGAGACAAGGTCACTTTAATATTAACTTTTGCCTTCAAGACGATGCAACATGGCATGATGCAGCTACACCTGTGGTGTCACGCGACCTTCTACAGTGATAACTCGCAACCTGCTGCAAACCTTACACCTCTTATGAATTATTCACCACTAATTTTCCAATTATCATACTTCTTCCAGGGTTGGGCAGACATACTGAACATTCTGCCATGTCTGGGTAGAGATGAGACTGTCTCTGTGGTCACAGTCACCTTTAGAAAGTCAAATTCTTTCACGCTCTACATGGGGCTTGATTGAGCACAATATTATAAGCCGTAAAAATGGGTTAAATAATCCTTTAGGAGATCAAGCTGAATTATTTGACAGTCTAGACTATTATGTCATATGCAAGCTATTCAGAAGAGATCAAATAAAGGGAAAGGAAATAAATTCTTCATCTTCTCAAGGTCATTAAAGGGTACGCCTGGTGATAGTCCAAAGTATTCTTATTGACAAAAAATCTCATGAAAAGACCATCAATAAACGGACGTTACTCACAAGTATTGTCTGTGTAGCCGAATTTTGATACATATTCCTGTATAGCGATGAACACACACGCACACTGGAGTTTATTTTGAGTCAATCATACTTGCACCGTCCTGCTGCTGAAAATACTCACTAGAGGACGAAGTGTGTATTAACCCCTGACTAAAAATAGTCTCCAGCCAAGTCACAATTTACTCTTGTTTCACTACAAACTACACTGCCTTGCTGTTTACGGAACTATTGAGCCTTTTTAAATGTACATATGAAAATATATATTAATGGCCCATTTTTAAAGATTTATTTCTTCAGTAGGACCAAGTGGGCTTGGGGCTCAATGCAACAGGCAGCATTGGGAATCTGGGACATGTTAAGAGATGGACTAAAACTGCTCATTTTACTGGATTGTTGACAGTAAATTTATTTACAGTTATTTACCCCACCACAATATGAACAGAGCCAATCAGAATAATGTATTTGATATAAACAGTCACATGAACTAGGGTGTGTACTAAATTGATGAATGTACAAATGAGATATGTCAGTTCTTAAGTCAGTAAATCCAGTTTTTGACAATATTTTCCTGAGAAAATCTTGAGGCTTTTGCAGAAAGATGTTTCACAATCAAATCAAATCATTTACAGAATCATTAAACTCCCTGATCATGTATCGCACATTCACAAGAAAGAGTGAAAGCTCCACACTAACAGAAGCTCACAGTGTGCCATGGTAATACATATGTCTGTGGAACATTAGAAACATTACATGTATCACCCTGTCTTAGAACTCTTCTTTAACAGGATCCAGTGAGTCCCTGTTTCACTTTGGCCTTTTTTCTGTCCACCAGCAGTGGCAGGCAGCCAGGCTTCGTTAAAGTCTGGGAAATGAGGTGTCAACACCTGAGATCAGCTAGCGGATGACAGCCACTCCCTCCCTGTGCCAAACCACAGCCGTCATCCTCGATACTCAGAGACATTTCACACTGAAGGAGGCCCGAAGAATTGTCACTGGCACCCAAGGTGAGAGGTGTTCGTCTGGAGCTCTGAAGGTGTTGCCCTCCAGTTCAACAACAGTTCCAGGTGAGAGAGCCAAAACCTGCCCTCATGTCACCACATTTTATTCAAAGTCAAATAGCTCAGTGGCACAATAAAACCCAGTGCACAATTTGTTAAAAACTGGCACCAGGGCGTTTCACTGTTCCAATCACGGGATTATAACTCTGATATGTAAAGTAAATGTGAAGTTGCTGACTGACAACAAAACGTGCTTTCATTGAAATGTCTGAGAAATAACACTGAAAATGTTGTGACTAATGATGCACATAATGACATACAACAATTATATTCCTATTAAGAGGCATATTCTCCAGAGAAAACACGATCTGCTCCATCTCATCACGTCTTTTGACAACTAGAGCATTTTCTTTTTGTCAAAAAGAAGATTAATGAGACGTGTAACAGCGCACTGACAGCTCAGTTGTGTTGCAACAGAGACAGGCAGATCAGTCAGTCACAATAAAACAGCTTCACTGCTCTAACCACAAAGTGGACAAAAAAACTGCCCTCTATATATCAGACTTGTTATTGTTTTGTCTGCCTGAGCCACATGACCAACCACTGGTGCAGGAGCAAGTGCAATGTCTGCAGTGTGCTCAGCAAGAGATGAATTTCAAGATTTAAAAGAAGAATCTAATTAGCTGTAGTTTATATCACAGGGCCTGTGTAGAATCTACACTTTCTGATTCATCCCCAGCCAGGGAAGCTCATCTCAACAGGAGTAGGTGGGAGTGAAGGAGAGGACAAACAAATGGGTTTTAGTCAAAGAACTCTCAAAGGTATCTTTGATTTGTATTCTATCAGTAAGAGAGATGGCAAGGAACAATGCTGCAGATATTTTTGGACATTATTTCATGGATCTATTAACTTCTGGAATGGAAACGGATCCAAATTGAATTGTAAAAGACCCAATTACTGGAAGATGTAATTAAATTTTTTGAGAGGGGACACAAACATGACAGGAGAACAGAGACACAAATACAGCTCCAACTGTTGTCACACTTCATCGGAATTAACATAATCCTCCTGATTAAGCAAACCCACCTACTGGTCATTGCCATCAAACAATGAATGAGACACAATATTTAGTCATGTCAGGATATTCATATCTGGGCCAAAGTTAAGTAAGTGTCACTCAGTTAATTACATTTCAGGAATGTCTCTACTGAATATTAGGTTTTGCAAACCCTAATTCTGTCATTACATGAAGAAATCAGCTTCCTTGTATTAACCTGTTGGGAGTCTATTAATGATGAAGGTCACCTGAACCCCACTGGGTACTTCTGCAGTCTGAATGTATTGCCTTGAGATGTAGCATCTCACTTTCCTCTTAGTTGCCAGAGGGTACATGGGAAGCTTGTGGAGTAGCTTAGGAAGTTTAATTTGTTCAAGTGAAGCTAAACAGCTAGCTAAAAGTTTTGAAGTAGTCAACTGAAAGCTGAATAGCTGACATAGCCAAATGTGAGGTTAACTGGTTGAAACGTGAAGCTAAAGGTTATGGATAAATAGTTTGTTAAAAGTAATAGATAGCTGTATATAAAAGGACTTTATGGCTAAAAGCTAAGTAGTTGAAATATTTTGCTAAACATAACGTTAAGTGGTAGAAATAGTTAGGGAAAAGTTATGGATAAGAACTTTAAAATGAATTTAAAATAATATATAAATAAATTAGTTGCTAAATATAACGGCATTTGTGAAAACGTTTAAAGGAAACAACTAAAATACTTAAACATAAGGATAACTGCCAAAAATACTTAAGTTAAAGACCTAAAATAGGCAGTTAAAAGGGATGAATAAATGGTGGAAGTAGCTAGCTAAAATAATATAATTTAAAGAGTTTGAAAAATATAAAGGTAAGTAGTTGGTAAATAGTTTAAATAGTTGCTTAATATAAGGAAATTTGTGGAAAAAAATAAAAGTAGCAGCTGAAATAGCTAGTTGAACATTACAATAACAACAAAAAATAGCTAAAAGTAAAGACTTAGCTAAGAGTTGGTAGCTAAAATGATACTTTGATGAAATAGTTAGCTAAAATAACATACTTTAAAAAGCAAAATATAAAGATAAGTGGTTCAAATAGCTAAAAGTAAAGACTTAGCTAAGACTGGGTAGCTAAAAGTGATACTTGGATGAAATAGTTGGCTAAAATAACATACTTTAAAAAAGCAAAATATAAAGATAAGTGGTTCAAATAGCTAAAAGTAAGACAGCTGAAGTACCTGGTTAAAAGTATACGGGCAAATGTCTGAAATAGTTAGCTTAAAGTCAATTAGTTGAATCTAAGAACAATTTACTAATAGCTGAAAGTAAGCAGCTGAAGTTAATCAAATGTAAAGTTAACTGGTTAATATGGTTAGCTAAAAGTAAATGGCTGAAATACTTAACTAAAAGAAAACATTTAAATCGTGAAAAATAAGGGTAATGGTTAAAAAATGGTTTAAAAAGCTACAAGTAATAAACATTGGAAAATTTTAAAGTAATGTAAAAAATGGTTGGAAAGTCTAACTTGTACAACAAACATGACCAAACAGACCTAAATATTAATAGTTCAGTTGTGTAAAAATACTCAAATAACAATTTTACCATTACTAGTGTAAATAAATAACTTAGTGTTTCATTGAACACATGTGGAGCATGACAGGTGGTATTAAAAAGTGGTGCTGAATCTCATCTACTGGGGTTTGTGGGCTGAGACTACAACAGATAAAAAGGCAGGAAGCACTGCCACTGTGTTTCACTGTGTTTCATCCTCACCTTGGCTTCTGATGTGGATTCCAGGTAACCCAGGCGGTTTCCAAGTCCCTCAGCAGCGAGGCAGAACTTGCGATGCTCTTTCTCGATGGTGGCTGCACTCTGGAGCACCACCTCATCATCCTGCCAGAGGAGAGAGGAGCATTAAAGACGAAAGGAACCTAACCGAAATAAACAAGATACCTCCCTGATGTGGAATCCAAATATACTCCAGTTCACAGAGATCAAGTGAAACTTTGATTTCAGATCAAAGCAGCAGAAAAAAATAAACTCTTAGATTTTGTGACTGACTGGATAGTCTAAATCAGGCGTGCCCAATCCTGGTCCTCGAGGGCCACTATCCTGCATGTTTTAGATGTTTCCCTCTTCCAACACACCTGATTCAAATGATCAGCTCATCATCAAGCTCTGCAGAAGCCTGATAACGATCCTGATCATTTGAATCAGGTGTGTTGGAAGAGGGAAACATATAAAACATGCTGGATAGTGGCAGTCGAGGACCAGGATTGGGCACCTCTGGTCTAAATAAACTCTTTATAGGACAAGAATAGAGGCCGGATTTTGATTTAATACACAATTGTCTTTTACAATTGTTCAATTTATCACCAGAAAAGAAAGGAACTAAAGCTATATAAATCAATCGTACTGAGGGCAACCAGCGTTGAGTAATATCATTTCTAAACCTGTTATACAGACTTTGGCATCTCTGTGGGAGAGACGAAGACCTCGATTCAATCAGCGCAACCGATAAATGAACATCTGTATCTGTCAGGGTGCAGAGGGTCGGGCTCTATTTGGCAACACACTCACATGTATTGATCTGTTTGAGTGTGTGTGTGAGTGTTTGGTGTGTGTGCGGTGTGCATGTCTCCTGCCAGCTCACGTCCCACACTAATCTGAGCTGATGGTTGCCATGGTTCTGGCTCCCACCTCCTTCACAGCAGTATTAATTCAATAGATTTAGATACAGGCTGTACAGCACCCACAGACTCAGGAGGCGAGATAACAGACCCTGACAATATTTCAAACAATGGCACATTAGACCCCAAACTAGTGTGATTGCAAAGGAAGAGCCCCAGCATGGTCAAGACGTCCATGTTTAGAGAATAATGTAGGAGGGTTTCTCCGTTTTTGAATGTATTATACCATCAGACGTTTTTTCTGCATTAGAAAGCATTCACTTGCATCTCCCGCATCCAGCGATATAAGAGAAAATAGTTTCCAGTCACACTGCTGCTCATTTACAGATGGAAATGAACTGGAAACAAGGATATTTGAGGTATTTTCTCTTTTGACAGATTTTCCTGTTCGCTCAGCAGATGTAGAAGTTCAAAGAGACAGGAGGCTTACAGTCAGTTTCTGTTTCAGAGTTAGTGAGGATGATATCTGGTTCCTACATGTGGGAGGTGTTCGTAAATCAAAGACACTGACTGGACTGTCTTCACCCACAACAGGAAAACCCATCAGAATTCAACAAGCAATCTGTATGCAGTGAATAGTACAAAGTTTGAGTAATACACTTGGAGTTACACGAGAAGATCAATATCACTTTCCTGTCTACATGTCACAGACTGTATGTGCTATAAATACACAGCCAGTTAGCTTAGCGTAGCTTTAAGACTGGACAGAGGAAGGAAATGGTTCTCCTGGCTCTGGTAACAGGATTTGCCATCACTAGGCTGATTTGCCATCTAACACTCTCCATGGAAACAAATATGTCACCTTCTTCTTTTAAGTTGTTCTTGTGAACTCAAAAAAAGTATTAGTGAAGGCTAAACTAGAACAGATCTGTGACACTGCTGTTCATGGATTAAGTATAACCCTTAAACCTTTAATCTGCGTGCAAGAAAAATGAATGCTTGATCTTATTTTGCAGCAGGTACATTTCACCATCTGTAAAATAAACATTTAAAAAAAAAACTCATTATCTGACTTCCAGCTCCAGCATATTTCAGCCTCAGAGATGTGATCAATTCTATCCCCCAGAAACACTTTCTAAGCAGGAAAAATTAATGGAATCAATGAATACACAATTTGAGTTTAAAGATTAGATCAGATTAGTTTAGATTCAGCTTTATTGTCGTTGCACAGAGTGCAAGTACAAAGACTATAAAATGCAGTTTAGCATTTAACCCAAAGTGCAAAAGAGGCAGTAAAAGTGCAGTGCAATCTAAAATGTCTAAGTGGAATAGCTCTACAGGCAGTATGAATGGGCTAAGACATATACAGTATGAGCACTATTGACAGTTAAAATGCATGTAAGTATGCAAGGTATAGTGTATTATGTAGTTAACCCTTTAAGTCCTAGTGCGTCATCGGCGACACGTTTGGGCTAGCGCACTTTGGATTACCGTAAATGTCACCGTTTGTGCTATTGGAAAAAATCCAACGGTTTCTTAAAGCTGAGGCGTTGCGCTTTACAGCCAATATGGTGTCATTACGGTAATACAGTTATTTACGATTTACGGTCTAGTATAAGAGTTACGGTAATTTTACGGTAATTTCATCCAGCGGATTCTTGGAAACAAATATGGAAAGCAAAATACGCCACTTCATGTTCTATGTTTACATGGTATCAGATTTCTGTGCATGCCTAAAGTCCCGCCGCCAGTTTCCGTTACACCATCACAGCGCCACCAACAGGCCTGGCATGTGTTTTACATCGTTTTCATGCGTGTCAAGTGAATTCATGTGGACGGACACATTTACTGAAACAGCTCCGTCTTTACGAAGAGCGTTTTTGAAGAACTTAATGACCGTAATGGAAATGTCGTTGTGCTTTACAGCCAATACAGTGTCATTACGGTAATTTTACGGTTTCATTCAGGGCACGAATGAAATTACCGTAATGACACTATATTGGCTGTAAAGCGCAACGACATTGCCATTACGGTCATTACGGTAATTTCATTCGTGCCCCCCCAGGAATCCGCTGGATGAAATTACCGTAAAATTACCGTAACTCTTATCCAGCGGATTCCTGGGGAGATCGGAAGAGCACACGTCTGAACTCCAGTCACGTCGGCAC
>OMNN01083354.1:11046-21333 GCA_900302755.1 Chromis chromis | reverse complement strand
GCAAGGTAAAAAACTGTTCAGAACACAAACAATCACTTAATACACTTTGTGATGTCAGCATTCTTCTTCTTCTTCAGGACACAAAGCAATTATGAACCAAACTCACTCAGCACAAAGGTTCAGAACCCACCTGTGCTGAATTAGATCTATCAATGCATGCTTTGACTCTATAGTGTAACTACAAAAGTCAGTCCAAAAATATGTCTTTGTCAATTAATTTATAGTATAATATATTAATAATATTCCAACTAAATAAAAGGTAAACATTTGCATTATTACCTTTATCACTTACATCAGTTAGATTATGGCTAATTCATTTCTTTGTACATGCTTATAACAAGACAACACATAGTGACCATCACATATCTCACACTGTACATGTTTGCCTAATAATTAGCCCACATACTTTCAGTAGACATTAGAGATGATTACATACACTGTAAAACATCATTAAGGACAGTCAGCTCAACTCATGCATTTAGCTAGTTTCTAGTCAACTAAACCTAATTATTATTATTATTATTGTATTTTTTCAGAGCACTTTAAAACCATGAGTTCTTGTAATCTGACACAAAACAGTGATGGGTTGAATGAATGAGCACCTGAGAGTTCATTCAGGTCAGGTCAGGTTTATAAGAGGCAAAAGTAGCCAGTGAGCTGACTTCCCAGGATGCATTGTTAGAGAGTTAAAACTTCTCAGAGACTTTTTTTGTGTAGTTTGAAAAAACAGACATCTTGGAAGCTCATTGTGTCTTCAATTCATGGTAAATTAAGTTAGGCTTGTTTATTTTCACCCATCCATTCATTATTTATACACCACTTTATCCTCTGTAGGGCCACAGAGGGCTGGAGTCTATCCCAGCTGACTCAGGGTGAAGGCAGGGTTCATCCTGGACAGGTCTCCAGTCTATCACAGGGTCACATAGAGAGACAGACAACCAAGCACACTCACAAAGACACCTACAGACAATTTAGAATCACCAATTAACCTCAGCATGTTTTCAAACTGTGGGAGGAAGCTGGAGAACTCAGTGAGAAGCCAAACAAGGAGAACATGCAAACTCCACACAGAAAGACCCCAGGCCAAGATTCAGGACCTTGGAGCTGTGCAGCAACAGTGCTAACCACCTCTCCACCAAGCCGCTGTGATTATTTTCATAATCATAAAAAACAGTTGTAGCCATTACAAATGTAACACTGAATGCAATGCCTACACCTGTAGACTTAGACTGAGAAATCTTACTGTAACCAGGAGCAGCGTTACAGATCGCCTTTGTGCTGATTGTAGTAAAAAGAAAACAATCAAAAAACAGTGGCTTCAACAGCTCAGCTCAGTCTGGAAGATCTCAGTGTTAAAAGAAGAGTAAACTCTTTAAACATAGAAAATGTAAAAGGAAAGCAAATTTGTCTGAACGACTAGATGATTCTATATCTTTGATTTTTAGAATTTGTTTTGTCAAGTTAGGTTAATTTAACTCAGTTTTACACCTTCACAACTGATAAGGTACAAATGAATCAGCTAAAATTCAGTTAACACTCATTTTTAAGCCAGCAGGGGAACTTATGCCTCTAAGCTGACTGAACCTAAAATAATGAAGTGAATACAGCATGCTGTGCAACATTAGAACATGGAAGTGGGCTGTTTCTGTATAACACATGTAGTTTGGTACAAGGAGACCCTCCAGGGTAAAAAGGGGGTTTAGGAGCATTCCACCTGTCCTCAGGCTATTGTGACAATGTTTTTGTTTTTGAGTGAATGTGCTTTATAATTGGTAAGACACTAGTGGGATCAGGAGGGAAGACTTTGGAGAGGACAGTGACATTCTATTGCCTCATAGCTTGTGTGAACTGTGAGCTTGCTGTTACCTGTGATCAAAGCTGAGCAGGCCCAAACCCTCAGCTCTGGGGAGGGTATGATGAACGGCACTGTGGCAGAAGGCTACTGACGATCTGCAAGAGACTGATAAAGTTAGATGGACACACAGCACACATTTCAGATAGAAACACTTACAATAATAAAAGCTTATCCAAGGACTCAGCACTTACCCACACATCAGTAAGGTTAAAGTTGCTTTGGTTTACCAATTTAACAGAAGGTGAACTTAATTTCTTCTGTGACACTGTCCACTGTTTTGAACCTGAACTTCTGACTACAAAAGGAAATTGTGGAAATGAATCTTCTGAGTGCAGAAGACTGAAGGAGAGTGATCAACCACAAAATATGACACAGAAAGTATTGATTAATAGATATTTACAATATGTATTAACATAACACTGTACAGTTAAAGCCTTAAAATACTTGGTATGTACACGTGCATATAAAGTGGTCTGAAAGCAAACAGGCATCGGACACATTCAGTGGTAAGACATTTAACAGTCTGGATGTTTGAACAGCAGGGAATTAGCTCAGAGATGCTGCCTGCAGTATGCTAGCGCAAAACTCCCAGCAAGATCACAGTCAAATCAGTGATTCTTTGTGTTCTGTGATACACTCAGTATTGCAAGGTGATACTGGAAAAGCAGATTGGAGTTCTGGTTACAGACATTTCATGGAAAAATATTCACTTTAAATACAGGTGGTGGAGCCACAAGGCCACTTTCTCCAGATAGACAAGGTTAAACTGTAGACCAAGAAAGAAAATCCTAATGTCATTTTAATTACTTTAGCTAGTTTGGGCTTCTCAGCAAAAAGGTTGAAGCTTTAAAGTACTGGTTGGATTGTGAGTTCTTGGGTAAATAATGAAACTGACTGAGGGGGGGCTCAGCAACACATTTCTGTCCAGCCATGCTTACATTAAGGCAGAGCAGGGGGCAAAGTGTATTTCATCAACTGTTGGTTTCTCTCTTATCCATGATCTACCCAGACTCATATTTTCAACTTTGATGCTGTAACGCTCTGTCTAGAAGACATTTGAACTATCTGGCCATCACTTTCCTCCTATTATTACAGTCATATGTGGGCAAGCTGCAGTTATTATGTGTCAGGTGAACCTGTAAAGGTCTTGAGCTTGTGTGGAATGATGCACCCCACAAACCAAACTAAACCACAAATCCATTACAACTGTCTCGGGCAAGATGTCATTTTTCCTTTTGAGTGATGACAGCTTCAGTTTCTTCCATTGACAGATCAGTTTTAAGAGGCCCAGAGACACAGGGTCAGATGAACACATTTGTTTCCCTGTATATGGGTTACTACACTCTTGATGTACAAGGTTATCTTAGTTGTCTAGTTAATATAGCTGCCTTCTTCTAGACTAGACTTCTAGACTTCTAGACTTTAGCACTTCCAAAACATTTGACTGTTATGGTCACGAACAAAGGAACAGGAAGTTCCTTGAGTTGTAGACTTTTGCTCTGCCTACTAAAGCTGAACTCAGTCTTTAGGTGCTTTTTCACCAAAAGTTCCAGGAACTTAAATTTCCAAAGTACTTACTATGTCCAGGAACCTTAACTGAACTTAAGGGTTCCTCTGGCACATTGTGAACTGCTTTTTCACAGCAGGGCTAAAGCCCCTGAACGACTAATTAACAAACTATTCCTCTGACATATCAAAAATGTGATGATCTTAAATACCTTCTGAATGTCATCCTCTGCAAAATGGACAACATAGACTGAACTTTCATTGGTCTGTTGGTTGTGAAATCTCTTGGCCTGTTCACTCCTGATCAATTTCAGCCACAAATTAAGAGCAAGGTAAAATATCTGGAGGTGAATGTTTTCAAAAAGTGCCTAGTTTAAAACAATGCTGAAGAAAATACAAGCATACTGACCAATCAGTGAGCTCCAGAGTTACTGAACCTTTAATAAGTACTGTCCTCTGAGGGGTCACGTAATCTAAGAACTGCATTCCTCTGGTGAAAGGTTGGCTGGGGAACTGAGCTCCTCAAAAAGTTTCTGTTCCCTGTGGTGGAAATGCACCTAATAATTAAAACATTTCAAAATGATTATTTCTCTCTGAAGACTAGCTCTGTTACTTTATGAAATGTCTAAATGGCAGAACTCCTTCCATCTAACACCCAGCAAAGGGGCCACTGGCTTGAAATCAATAATGAAAACAATTCTAGCAAGCTGTGCAGTTTTTTTCTTTTTCTGACAGTCTCTTAAGTTTTACATTGTAAAAATTCTCTCTAGCTTCACATTTATTTAACCCATTAAGAATGTTTGACGGTATCATTCACTCCAGACTATTAGTACACCAATCAAACTGGCCACGATATCAGCAAACCTCTCTTTTGTGGTTCCAGCTGAGAGAAAGCCAACAGAGAGCTGTGAAACAGCATACAAATAAAATTGCACAACTGGTGTTCTAGTAGGTGTACCATGGGGCAGAAAACCACATCTGACAGACTTCATGTTGTGTCTTCGTAGTTCAAATTCACGTAATTGAAATGTTTGCATATGCTGGTTGGCTGGTTGTTAGGAGAGCAGGTAGATGTGTGTGTCACTGTGTGTTTGTGTGTCTGTTTTGAAGAGTGGGGGGATCACAGAGAGGAGATCAAACTGGTTTCCTTTTTTAACCTCAAACAACATGCAGGTCACACCCTCAGCAGATCCCAATAGTCCTTCTATTTGAGTACACTTTTGCTTCACCTCAATGTTTTCCTCAGCCAATACAATTTTGGGATATAATTTGAGATGTAAATGAATTCACTATACCATGATGGTAAATATCTGTCTGTCTGAGTGATAAACCTGCAGCAGTGTTGACAGCACTACTTTACATTTAGAAAGGTTTTTCCTGTTTCCCAAGTGGCCATTATTTTTTGTATGACTTCTGTGCTAAAATGAACTTGAAGTGCTGAAAAAAATGCAAGTTTCTTCTGGCATGATGTTCTGCATCACTGTCTCCTGGGATGTTGTCTCTTCTGTCATTCAGCAGCTCATAAAATGTATAATAATCTTACAAAATTATAATCTTCTGACTGAGAAAGATGTCTCCTAAATACTGTATACTACCTTTTAGCACTTTAATTGCTGTAATATCCCTTCCAGCCACTAGTGGCAGCAATAAGCACACTGCACCAAACCACTCGGAGCCAGATTAACCTGTTAAGTGGCCCCAGTCCACTCCCTCATCTACATGAACGCTGCTGCCACCAAAGCCCAATGAAGTCCTGCAATCAGAGTTCCTGTGCTGAAACTATAATAGCACATAATCTGTCTTAGTTTGATTCATTTGATTAAATATCTGTATTTAGGAATCTGCTTCACATGTGGAAAATATAAACAAAAATACTAAAGGTCTTCTAAGTAGACTTTGACACAGGGCCCCTCCAAAACACAGGATGACAATACGCTACGGCTCCTGATCAGTTGGCTGGTAAAGTGAAAATCAATGAGGGGCTGCACAAAAAACGAAATCTGTCTGTTAAAATGGTTCATATTAACTATAATAGAGGAGATGTTACTCGATAAACAGGGTAAATAACACCCTCAATTCATTGTTCCACAATACACATAACTACAATATTCCCTTCTGTCCAAGGTGTTGTTATTTACATTATTGTTGTAATAGATTTTATGAGCTGCTCACTGGCTGAAAGAGAGAAATGCAGAACCACTGAACACGAATCAACCACAACATTAAAACCACCTGCCCAGTACTGTCTAGGTCCCCCACATGCTGCCAGAACAGCTCTGATCTGTGGGGCATGGACATGGGATAACTGGAGGTGTCCTGTGGTCTCTGGCACTGGACTGGGCAGCGGCTCCTTTGGGTTAGTGGGTGGGACATCTGTTAATCAGGCTTGTTCCAGCACGTCCTGTGGATGCTTGATCAGATTGGGATCTGTGGATCTGGGAAATCTGGAGGCTGGCTCAGCCTCTTGTGCACCTTATTATGTTCCACACGGCTTTCCTGAGCAGTTTTTACCATGTGGCAGGGCACACTGTCTCGCTGGGGGAGGTCGCTGCCATTAGGAAGTGCTGTGGCAATGTGCTTGGTCTAGTTTAGGTACGTGTCAAACTAACATCGTCATGAATGCCAGAATGCTGGTTCCCAGCAGAATAGTGCATTGTAAGGTGAGTGTGAAATGTATTATCATTTCCACAGTTTTAATGTACCATTAAGGGGTCACTGAAATGTCATCTAAAGTCAGACTGCAGACATAGAACTGAAATGGTTTATAGAAAAACATAAGAAGATGTTGTCCAATCATAGCAAGAACAACTCTTAGATGAGCCAATCAGGAATCTGGAACATAGGGGTGCCTGTCAAATGAGTTTTTGCCCCATGCTGCATATTGAAAAACTTGTGTGTAGGCAAAAAAATCTGTTCATTCACAGTATTAGACAAGAGTCTATAGTCAACAGACAATAGTGATAATCTGAATCAATAGATTGAGAAAGAAAGAAGAGAAGAAAGAAGAAGAAAAGTGGTAATTAAAGGTCCCAATGATGGAAAGGAAAAATGTACATTAGAGAATGGTTGAAGGGTATTTGCCAAGTCTGTATTCTGGGCAGCACCCAGACAAAAAAATCTACTGACAGTTAAGAGTTTTATCTGACAAAGCATTAGCCACCCCACTGATACAAGCCAAGCTATACATAAGAAACGGCATTTTAGCCTGAGGTACAGGAGTAGAAATGAAAGAAAAGGAAGCACATTAACAGAAAGGTTTGTGTCCAGGAAAAGACAATCAGCCAGAGCAGGCATTTGTTATTAGGCTACAGTGTGTAGGTGCTGTAAATAGTAGGTACTGTAAGGCACACACAGACACAGGGAAGACCGTATCATGTGTGCTAAAATGGTAGGGTTTCAGATATGATCAGTGGTTTAAAGTACATTGCACATTTTCAGGAACAGGCTGGCTGTTAACTCAGGTCAAATGAGAAGATTAACATCAACTGTGAATCCACCACAAAACGATGGACATACTGGAGGCGACAGGTAAATAAGGGCTCAAGAAATCCATTACAAAAGGTGGGTTTTCAGTTTTGTGGCTCTACTGTACTTTATTTAGACTGAAATCTCAGACAGCACTGGAGGACAAACCCTCCACAACAGCCTTCGAGAACTTAGTCAGTGGAATTTCTGACAGCTACTATCCCCCACTTAACGGGAAATACTAAAAGTGTCAACTAACTGATGGCAAAATGGCAAACCAGTCACCAATACTGGTGATTACATCTACAGTAATCCAATTGTAATTGTTATTTATTGGATTCATCCAATTCAAACAGAACTGTTTGGATATAGTCTGACATATTAATAAACCACCACAAAAAGGGGGCACAGTAAAAGTACTGTAATTGCTCCACTCTGAAATAATATTCTAACGCAGTCTCTGTGCTTAGCTAGGCTACATACAACCCAGATGAAATAGACATTATTCTTCTCATGTGACTCTGGGTAGCATAAACATATCTCTTTGAATTTCAGTACTCCATAAATGACTAAAGCTTAACTCTGAGCCTGGATCTCATTTGGGGGATCTGTTCTCATAGTCCAAATGATATTATGATGCTGATGGTCACTCTGGTTTGGTTGTTGACTCATTCCAGGTTAAATGAGGTGTGGAACATTCCCTGAGTTTGGTGCGGTGCCATGAAAACATTCATCCTGTGTTACCGATGCTACATTGTTGTATCTATCAGTCAAGAGAGTCACAATAGTCTTTCATCTCTTCTCCTTCTTGTTAGTGTGTGAATGTAAAGATAGGAAGGCAAACAATCAGGTGGTTGCACTTTTTGAATCACCTGTTTGTCCCATCGATTCCTTGACAGCAGTATTGTTTTGGGTGGGGCAGAACAATGAACTGATTTCAAACTGAAATTCCAATTTGAAACATTTCAACTGGCAAATCACAAAGTGTGCTGCACATCTGAGCCCCAGTTTAACCTGTTGTGTCAGTGGCTTAAAAAATTCATGCCGTCAATCCATTTTGATGGTATCCAATCATACAATAAATACTGAAGCAGAACGTTCAGATGTAGTTTAGAGTCCAATATTTAGCAATTGACCAGTTTGCATAAGGTTTTTTAGATTTTATGGCAATTTATAAGTACTGTATATGCAACATTCAATTAATAGGTGATATATTTGTCTGCTATTTAATGTATCTTAAATAATAATTAATAGATGTTTTATTATTTCATCATTGAGTGTTTAATAAACCGATGATTTTGGAGATTAAAGAGAAAGACTCAGACCATTGAGACACACCCCAAAGCCAACTCCAAGTCATACTGCTTCCCTGTACAACGACTAGAATATGGACTCAACTGATCATACACTGGTCATATGCCCTGTTTGAGTGCTCTGTCTCACCTCCCTTCCTGCTTCTCACAAGGTCTTGTCAGTCACAAGCTTCCATACAGCCAACACTGCTATCAGATCCAATTTTCATATGGAAGGGGAAGGAAGTCTGCACTATAAGAGCATCCAAACATGAACATGCATAGCAGAGTACATGGCTATATAGAAACCAACCACTGGATGGTGCTGGAGATGGACAGAACTTGCTAAAGGTTGAGCTGATGACAGTAACATGCTGTAACAACCCTGGATGAAGAACAAACTACAGTCTGAGGTGCACTGATGTATTCCTTTGGCGGTGGAAATGATGGAAAATGCACACCAGCAACCGCTCCATTATTCTTCATCCACAGCTGTCTATAATACAAGCTGTGTGTGTTCCTGTGAGATATTTTAGGGTGAAATAAACACTGAAACACTAAAGGAGTCAGTATGCTTCGAACAGCACCAGTCAAACACCCTGCCCTCGTCCCTCATGGGAGTTGTGGACATCTTTGAGACAACAGTCCAGCAAGCCAGCCGGCTCAGTTACAGTGATTGACCAGCTGTGCAGAAAAATTGTAGGCTACCACTTTCTATTCTCCTCACAACTGAACAAAATCATTATCATTTGTGCCATCGTTGTGTCTGACCCTTGTTTGAATCATACTGAACCCTTAAACTTCCAAAAACAAAAGAGAATGCTTGCATGTGGTTTACAGTGTTTGTGTGTATACATTATATGTGACTCAATACCATTTCAAACAGTGTGGATATTACATTGAATATAGAGGATGGTATTTAATGTGTCATGACCCTCATTTGAACTTCTGAGTGTCTGCCGAGTGTCCAGTCAATGTCTCTGTGTTTCTGTGTTTTGAATCACTTCATGCATCTGTAGTCTCAACCTGAAGAACCTAAATGCTAAAAACGCTCATTAAAAAGTCTCTATTAACGTCCTCCTGTGGACCAGTCAGCAGTCTCAGAATAAAAGGAAGGCGGGGCTGCTTGTGCTCCTTATGACAAATCCCTGAGCAAAGTCACTGAACATTCAGAACCCATTAGCCAAGGCTTAGGCACAGGAAAACAGGAACTGGGAAACAGGAAACCACTCTGTCCTCCACTCTGTGAGCCCCTTTTCTCTCAGATGACACAAAGAGAAAGATGATGGGAGTTGCAGCTCGGCGGAGAAGCCCTGAAGGCTTACAGTAAAGGATTTACAGTAGAGGGTCATTCCCGGGGCCGGTAAGAACTGTAGTATCTGGGGTAGAGGGGTGTGTAGTGGGAGGAGTGGCTGTAGGAGGATGGGGAGCCAGAGGTGAGGTAGGAGCTGGGTGGGGTAAAAGCAGAAGAGGAGCTGTGGTAGACAGAGGAGTAGCTGTGGGAGGAAGGGGGGGAGTAAGAGGAGGAGTAAGGGGAGGATGAGGAAGGAGTGAAGAGGACAGAAGAGCGCGTCATGCTGGACAGGGGCCGAGTTCGGGCAGAGGGGCTCCACGTGGGGCGCCTGAGCCCCAGAATAGGGGAGCGATAGGGAGAGGAGGGGGCCGATCCTGGCTGTGTGAGCCTGGTGGTGGTGGATGGGGGGGAGCTGTGAGTGTCTGAGGTGTAGTGCCTGGAGAGGTCTGAGCTACGGGGCACAGCAGGGGAGAGGTTCACACTGAAACTGTGGGAGTCAACCACAAACGTCCGTACCCCCAGGGTCCACTGGGGGCTAGCCAGCCTCAGAGGGGTTGATTGTGTGGTCTGCGCCGAGGGAGAGGAGGGGGCCTCCAGAGAGGGGGGGCTCTCTGGCACTAAAGGGCCAGACAGTGAGGCGACCGATGGTGACGACGGACTGCGAGCAGGTATGTGTGATGTGGGGGAGGTGAGAGCCGAGGCCAGAGCTGCAACGGCTGCACTGACCATAGAGGGAGAAAGGGGGGCAGAGGGATCATCGAGAAGAAATGACGTAGGACTTGTGAGGTTAGAAGGGGGGAGGCTGCCAGGGGCCAAAGCTGAAGTGGAGCTTTGGGCTCGGCTGGATGCTGAGGCCGAGGCCGAGGCCGAAGCCG
>OMNN01083354.1:0-11026 GCA_900302755.1 Chromis chromis | reverse complement strand
AGGCCCGAGGCCGAGGCCGGGGGACTTACTTTGGGGGTGCTGGTCTTCACACGGGTCAGCCTGCCCCCCCGGGTACGATGGGACTGCTCTTGATCAAAGGCCAGATCCTCCAGGCGTTGGGTGAGGGCTAGTTTCTGCTGGATGGCCATCCGCAGGAGTGAGTTCAGAGTCTTCTTCTCATCCTCGGCTGCAGCCAGCTGCCTCTGCATCTCATCCAGCTGGGTCACATACTCGTCACACCTGCAGCAAGCAGACGGCTCAGGAGTTGGAAAGAGAAACTCAGTGAAAGAGGTTTTAATCAGAACAGATACAAATGTAAAAGGAAGATGAAAAAAGGAAAACAAAAGTTATGACCAGCATGACATTTTGAAAAGGCTTGTTCTCTTTGTAGAAGGAGGAGAAGATTGATCCCATTTGGATGTCTGTTTATTTCTTCGACTTGACAAAACAAAGTATAACATGTTAATTAATGAGCTTCAGGGGGACTAAGGTGGATTTTGTCACCTTTAGGCAGTTAAACCAGCTGGTGACTGGCAGTAGCTTCATATTTACATCATAGACACAAGAGAAGTGTAAGAAGACAATGTACAGTCATTTGAGTCACTGATCCAAAAAAATACAAATAAAAAACTGCTAGTGTACTTTGTTAGCTTCTGTTTTGTCTCTGACCTGGTAGCAAACATTGCTCGCAGAGAGGAGAATGTGGCGGCGTCCTCTTTCAGGGCCTTGAGCTCATTCCTCAGCTTGGTCATGGTGTTGGTCACCATGGATTTCTCTGCCTCATACTTACTCTTCAGGTTGGCCAGAGCCACCTCTGCTGTCTGAGTAAACACACACATTACACCAATCAGTAATTCAGCTTTCTGCATTTTTGCACACAATTCCCTCCACTTTGATGAAAAACTAAGATCCCACTTGACTTGAATGTGCAACATCCTCGTGAGTCACATCCAGGTAGCAATACACTGTGCAGCTGTAGCATGACAACAGCTGTGGGTTTTCAGTGTTATGTACAGGCTGAATCGTTGAATGAGGGCTTTACATGCTGTAGATATTTATATAAACCTGGTGTTTTTTTTGTTTTTTTTTACAATACTCTGCACATCAAATAGAAAGATTTTATGCTGAATGTATGATCCAACTTTCATTTTGACAGAATCTGGGGCAAATCGTTTATTTTCGCAGAATCTTGGCTGAGACTTAAGGAATTTCAATGATGACAATTTACATTTCAATTCTCACTTTGAGAATTGAATTCACTTTGTCAGTAATCTTCAGCCCTACATGCAATCTCACCTGTTTGTTGGCCTTAAGCACCAGTCTGAGGGTGGCTATCTGCTCTCTCTTGGTGCTGAGTAAAGACTTGAGCTTCAGGATCTCCTCCATGCAAGTCTCCTTGTCCTTGTCCAGCAGAGGCGCCAGTTCCCTGGCTGCAGCTCTCTGTCTGGACAGCTGCAGGGACCTGTCTACTGCCCACTGCAGGTGCTTCACCTGGGGGAGGACAGGCAAAAGGTGGAGGGGAAAGGAGATGAGGACACGAGGAGATAAGAGGATACAAGGTGGTCTACTGCACTTAGAGGTGTTTTAAAGGGAAAGAGAGAGGAGAAAGGAAGAAATGAAGTTCTCAAAGGAATGAGAGTGGAGGAGAGATGATGAGGAGTTTGGCCAAAAGCAATGATTTAATCTGCAGGGGAAGACAATAGATGGACAGGGTGAAGGAGAGAAACAATAATACACTGAAAAAGCAAGATAAGAAAAGAGCACTAGAAGCACTTCATCTTAGGCAAGAGAGGAAGAGAGAGAGAGCAGAGGGAAAGGAAAGGTAGAAAGTAACGAGATAGAATAGAAAAATAGGACAAGCCTGAAGAAAACTGTGGTTATATGAAACAACAAGGGTGGACAGCATAGCTGAACACAGGAGAGAACTGAAAGGAAAAGGGAATTCCCCTCACACAACATGAGCATGTGTTCTACCTGGTCTCTGATGATGGCGTTGAGGTTGTAGATGTTCATAGGCTCCCTGCGCAGCTCACCAGAAGGCTCCAGGGCAGGTGATGATGATGATGACGACGATGAAGAGGCACTGATGCTGGGTGAACGGGTAGGAGGTGTGCAGGGCGGCAAGCTCAGCTCAGGTTGCGCCTGAAGGCCCGCCCTATCTACCTCCTTCTCCTCTCTTACCGCCTCTCCAGAGAGAGGCTCTTTGGATGGAGACTCAGAGGGACTCCGTGATTCCCCTGGAGTTGAGGTTGTTGAAGAGACAGCGGCCAGCCGCCTGGCTAGGCGTGGTGTGAGGAGAACTTTGCTGTTGTCCGAAGACATGGCTTTGAGACTGGCACTGAGGCCCCTGAGCCCCCTGCCTTGTCTAGAAGAAAAGCAGAGCCAGTTAGATTTGTTTTAACCTGACAAACCTTTAGTGTGGAGCAGGAGCCATTTGAACTGCTTTAGCAATCATGTGCACTGAAGTTCATACATGACATGCAACTGTCCACAAGGGGAATCCACCACTGCATTTATAGTGTCCAGAAAGAACAACAGGGATGAAAAGTGCAAAGTTAGCATAATATCCACATTAAATACACTTGGTTGAATTCTCCTTTAACACTAACAACAACAATAAGTGCAGTAAAGGCTTTGGGCTTAAAATTCTATAATCAGGGTGTTATGTTTTCTCAACCAACCCTTTTCTAATGTAAGTTTCCCAAACTGATTCAGTCACTGTAAATTCAAGAAGTCACTACACTCTCCAATGCTGCAGGTGTCCTATGAGTAAAAGAGTCACACCTGTAGTAGTCCAGCATTACACGGTTGGGCGTCTCGTTGTTGCACAGGCAGACATGGTGGTAGAGCTGGGCAAGTTCCTCACTCAGGGTCACCAGCTCATCCTGAGCTGCGTTCAGCGCCCCCTGGCTCTCACTGGCTGCTGACTGGGCTGTCTGCAGCTCCAACTCCAGGGCAGAAATCTGGCAGAAGAGAGGAAATATTTCATCCCTGTAAATCCCTCTTATTCTAGTCAAAGACATGCAGTCAGTGTGACAGGGTTACCTTGTCCCGTCCCTCCCGGCAGCTCTTCTCCAAAGAGGTGACGTGTCTCTCCAGCCTCTGGAACTGACTATTTCTCCTTGGTTTCTCCTCGGCTGCTGCCTCCCCACACTGAGCCAGCCTTTCTCTGAGGGCTTTCATCTCTGCTTTGAGCTCCACCACCTCTGTTACAGCCACACGGTATTTGCACTGCAGGATCTCCAGACCTGGAGTTTGGTATGAAAATAGCCGACTTCTGTTCAGTTCCTCACTCTTATCCTCCTCAGTTTCTCCTTCCTCTTCAGTCTCCTCCTCGTCTCTTTCCAGCTCCATCAGGGTTTCAGAGTGGAGCTGAGAGGTAGCACTGCCATGGGCCTCGTGGCTGACCCTTCGATGCAGGCGGCGGAGGGCAGTGACTTTCTGGCTAAGGTGCAGGACCTTCTCATGCTGCTCTGTCAGGGCCCCCTGTGTGTGCTGGAGTTGAGTCTTGGACTCCTGCAGGCTGGTCATTAATGCTACCTTCTCACGTTCAACCTGAGGGGGGCAGCAGCAAGATTAGGGAGGGCATCTTAGTGGACTTTAGGATAAGATAAGAACAGTTTGATGGCAACCAGTTCAATTCCAGTCAGCTGACTGTGTTACATTACATTACTAATCCTTAGTGTGACTGTTATCATTGATGTAGAAACATTTGGGCAAATCAGAGACAGACTATTTAACATAAAACACACCTTTTATCAACTCTGAGAATTGAAGCTTCTCCACAACCAGACGTTACCTGGAAAATACATGAGTGGTCTTTCACTCCTGTCCCATCCCACCTGCACAGAAATCCCAACCCCATGACAGAGTAAAGACTAATATTCTGTCCTGTCCCAACCCTGTTCCCCTGTTGTATTTTCATTTAACAAGCAATGCACTGCAGTCATTTGGATTTGATGCTCTTGCCATTCTTTACTTACATTAAGTTGTGTTCTACTGCACAATTTTTAACTCACACCATTTGGCCAGTACACTGTAGAGAGGCTGCAAATATATGTGGGAAAAAGACATTCGCCCATATCACAGGCATGACACTCCACTTTTTAACATTAAAGTAAATACTTCAAGTAGAATCGGGGGTAAGGAAACAATGCTTTGGCACAAAAGGAGATTCATAAGCATTCAAAAAGGGCCAAATAGGCAGCATCAGAAGCAGCAGTGAAACCCACCCATGTACTAGAGAGGGGTCGATAGTGTAGTGTGTCAGCTGAGATAAAAATAAGCTTTTCCTGCAGATCAGCCTATCAGAGCGCCTGCAAAGAGCAGGAATGGATGGGATTACACCTGCAGGAACTGAAGCAGTTTCACACAAACACACTGATGCGTGTTTACACACAAACTACAGCTTCTGAGCTCATGGTTTGAAGAACTAAGTAACTGGTTCTAAGGTCTGAGAAATGCCCTGAGACTTTGGGAAAGTATGAGAGAAAGGAAGAAAACAAGAAAAGGTGTGTGTAAGAGGAGGAGACGAGGGCAGTAGGGCTGCTGTATGTCAGCATTGACTCATGGACATTTTAAAGAGGGTTAGGCTTAGGCTTAGGGTTAGGGTTAGGGTTAGGCTTAGGCTTAGGGTTAGGGTTAATCAGCTGCTGGATTATAAACCCAGAAGACAATGAAAATAAAGAATACAACTGTTGTGTGTTTTTGTAATCATCACAGGCAAAATGTTGTATGACTTTAACGTAAGGCAAGAAAATCTAAAGGGGGAAAAAGCAACTTTTGATAATGAAATGCAATTCTTTCCTGTCTGTCTCAGACTGACATGTAAGGAATAATGTGTGTACATTATACAAAGCCGGGCTACCAGGTTAACAACATCCAGACCGTTGCTCTGCCTTTAATCAACCTCTAACCCTAACCAGATTTAGAGCAGAGAGGTGAAAGATATGATACTAGTCAGATATAACAGGTTTAGAAGACACCTATGAATGAATAACAGATTTGAGACCCAAACCCAAGAAGAACAATCACATTACCTTCCTGTCCAAGTTCTTAAAGGTCAAAGCTAAGCTTGAAGAACGCTATGTTATTTGTTCTCACAGCTTCATGCTGTGATCCAAGCTCCCATTTCGAGGTTTCAAGATATTAGTCTGGGATTAGTACTGTGAAATCCAGAATGAAATGAAATAAAATCCTTCTCCTCAGGTACAAAGCCTTTGACCCCAAGTTACATGTTTCTTGTGGGCCTTAATGTACCATATTATCCCAACAGAGCCCTTTGTTCTCAGAGCTCTCTGATATGTGGTCCCTAGACTTCTCAAAAGCAGAGTGGAAGGCAGAACCTTCAGCTATCAGGCTTCTCTCCTGTGGAATCAGCTCCTAGTTTGGGTTCAGGAGGCAGACACCCTCTCTGCTTTTAAGATTAGTCCAAAGCCCTAGCTAGGGGTGCACAGGAGGCCCTGAAACATCCGTTAGTTATGATGCTATAGGCCTAGACAGCTGGGGGATTCTGCACGATGCACTGAGCACCTCTCCCCTACTCTCCTCTCTTTCACTCACCTTATACGCCACCATTACATGTCACTAACTTTGTGTCCTCTCTCTCCTGTAGTTTGTATTCTATCCTCTCTGCAGGTATCTCTGACTGTGGAACTACAGGGTTCTGCTCCACGGTCACTGGCCTCACCAACTTCACCAGTGTTTATTGTCTCTTATGTGATGTTTGCTATCCTTTTCTCTCTGCCTTTTAGCCTCACTCCAACCATTGGAGGCAGAAGGCCACCCTCCCTGAGCCTGAGAGTTTCCTCTTGAGACTGTCGCTAAAGATCTACTCAAAGGAAATCATATGTTGTTGGGGTCTCCATGTATAACATATTATAATAAGGCCTTCAGCTTGTGTCCTGAGATGACTTCTCCTGTGAATTGGTGGTATATAAATGAACTGAATTGAGCTCCTCTGGTGCTTCTCAGTCCATCATCATTGTAGCCACTTTTTTTTTTTAACTTCTGCATATTTTTCTTAGTTTAAAGTTAGTTGTTCATCTACAGTAGTTTGACATTGCACTTGATTCTGTCTACTTAGCAACTTTTTCTGACATTCCAAACCCAACACATCTATATGTTTACTTCTAATTCATTTTCCTATCTGCACAAGTGATAAGAACTGCCCTCACCACATATGTGTATTCATAAATCAAACTTTCTCTAACCTCTCAGGTTGATTCATCAGTTCATTATAAATACATTACCTTGAAGCCACATGTTTGCTATCATCATCTGTCTTGATCAGAGAACAGACTCACCGTCATCAGTTGCTGCTTGAGCTTCTGAATCTCAGTCAGGTTCATCTCACTTAAGAGGTCTGATGTTGCCGCCCCCTCAGCTTTCCGGTTCGGACCTCGGCACTCTCCATTAGCCCTGGACCCTGACCCTGCAGCCGTCCCTGCTCCTGTCCCACCCTGGAGGTGGCCGTTACACCTGGCCAATCAGAGTCCAGTACAGTATCTTTAAGATCATTTGCTTTCCACATGGCAAATAGAAAATTAGAGAGATTTATGACCAGGCCTTTCACAACTATCACTGAGTACAATTTGGCTGGCACCAAGGTGTACAGTCAGTCAACAGGATGCTGGCACTGTCAACCACCATTCAAAGTTTGACTGCTAATCAACTTTTAAGAATGGAGGTTTGTGATAGAGAGTTTTTTCTTTTCCCCCAGCACTATTTCCATCCTGTCTCCTACAAACCAATGTCAAAGATTTGAGCAAATAGTTTTAAAGCATATGTATGAATGCAATGCTCATCACCTCTTCCAGATGTTAACAATAAACTTATTTCATTTGTTTTGTTTTGAAGAATGTTTTTATGGTTCTGTGTCAGCGATGAAAAGCACTTGGTTGTAGAAGAAGCCTGGTGTGAATGAATCCCATGTGCAGAGCCAAACCAACCATGGATTTATCTAGTAACAGGTTCTGTGTGTGTATCTAAGCCTGATACATTTTATTTCCATAGAAAGTAAACACATCCCTGATGTTTTTACATTACAACAAACACACACTGTAGTTTTAGGAATGTCTGTTAAACACTGCGGCTGTATCCTGCTGTTTAGACAACTACTGTGTCTTTTTGAGACCGAGCCACAGACGGGGTGTAGCCATCATGTGCACTGAGAGATGGACTCATACTTTGTTGACTTGGGTGTTATTATGGATTGTTTTTCAGTAACAAAATCTAACATAGCCTTATTGAAATGTAAATGTAATATGCAGTGGGATGCACTGACTGATTTAGTATTTCACCCACATCACTGTCTTTCCCTGACTTTACAAAGAGTTTTAGAGACCCAAAGCTAACAACATGAAGACATGGAGGATTAGAATCCTTTGTCTTATGTCAAAGTCTTGTGATTTGAATACCCAACCTTCCAACGTCCTTTATTTGCTTTTTTTTTTTTTTTTAAATAGCATACTATGTGCATAATCCAAGCAGGAATTAACCATTCAAATCACATTTGGCTACGTAAGATAGTAGCATATAAATGCATTTTGGGTTTAGGGAAGAAATGTCCACCTTGTTGGGTCTTCTGTGGATGGGGAGAGCAGAGTAGTTGGGGTGGCGCTGCCACTTGGTGGAGCAGAGGTGAACATTAGGTGTGCACTGCCAGTGTAGGCCACGTCACACATGCTGAGATGGTGGACCAGCTCTCTGCGCAGGTGGTTCTTCTGCTCGCGTTCAGTCTTCAGAGACTCCAGCGCCTCCTCCAGCTGGGCATCTGAGATGTCCTTCAAACGCAGCGCGTCCTGTAACTGGCAGTTGAGCAGCTCTGTCTCCTCCTCCAGGACCTTAATCTCATGCTTCAGGCCTTCGTACTCCACCTGAACCATGGTGGAACAACACATATCACTCATAGACACTGTAACATTCCTCTGGTCATTAACCATATATTATAATAGTACACTAAGATCACATCACTTATAAAATGCACCTGTAAAGTCTAGCATAGAAACAGTAATAAACACAAAAAATATCTGTGAATTATGAAATGTTTACAATCATTTATATGTCAGCTAAATGTGTTTTTTTCCCAAACAGATGAATCCTTCTCAGTGCAGACTGATTATTTCATTTCTATTGTTTCTATCGTCCTGTCTTGCACACAGCCTGCAAAAGGCTTATGCTTTCCAGGAAAGTGTATTTTTGTGAGATCTTCTAGCTTCACAAGTTGGAAATATTTGAACTGGAAAACTATTTGGGTGTTTACAGTATGATGTTTGAGGTAGCTGGACAACTTCATGAGATGCCCTCATCAGTCTGAACTTCTCTCGGGGAGCTAACTTGACTATTTTTTGACCGACATAAGTATTTTGTCTGAACTAAACCTGTAACCAGATGGAATGCCATCATCTGACTGTGACAATAAGCCAAAAACACACATTCTGGTAGCACTGTGTTTGGGTCTGAGCAATGTAACAGTCAGACAGTACTGCCAGCATGAGGTCAGACTAAAAATCAGAGCACTTCCCAGCAAGATTTAGGTTATTCCTGAGTTCTCAATGCACTGTTTAGATTTTAAAAAACAAAGATTGTCAAGACAAAGAATTTGGTACAGATTTACTACAGTGGCAGTAGTGCACATGCTCAGCCGCAGTGTGAAGTAGCATGCTAAGCAGAACACATCGAACTTCTGTGCATGTATGGAAAAGAGTCCTCCAAGTGGACTAGATAGTAGTAACGACAACTGAAATGAACAACAACAGCTTTGTGTCCATGGTGTCTGCAGCCTGTCTGTGTACACAACTACAAGAGGAGTATAAAGACGAGTCCATTTCAGTTCAAAATCACTATTTGAAACTATTTAATTGGCAAAGTGAAGGCTACAATTTAGGATACATGAGGTGTGGCTTCAAAATAATGAGACTAGTGCTGCAATACAATATCAATTACATTTTTATTTAACTGGACCAGATTGAAATGTTCAGGGGTTGTTTATGCTGCCCGTCCATCAATGTATACCATGTGGTTCAGGTTTGCATGTTGTTGTTTAACTCTCATAGGCCCGGTATCAGTATTTGATAGCCACACTTCACATGTTTTGCAGTGCATCTGATTCAAGTGTCATATCAGTGGCTTTACATCAAGCCCAGCTGACTCCCTTAATATCTGTAGAACAACGCTTGTGATCAAAGCCAATGAAGTTTGACCGAAGGACCAGCAACAACAACCAGATTCATTCTGCATGTGTGTGTGTGTGTGTGTGTGTGTGTGTGTGTGTGTGGTGTGTGTGCGTGTGTGTGTGTGTACCTGATTCTGCTTGAGTGTCGACACCAGTTTCTGCAGAGAGATGTTCTCCTCCTCCAGCTCGGAGTAATCCTGGAGGAGCCGCGATTCCCGAAACTTGTACTCCCTGACCTCTTCTCGCATCCGGCTTCGCTGCAGCTCCAACATCTCGTTACTCTGCTGAGACAGTACAAACAGAAAGCTGAAGCTGCATGCTGTTTTTGGAGAACTTCAAGGATGTCTTTGGCGTATCCTGTTGGTTTAAATAAAAACACTAATGAATATATGGAAAGATTAGATACATTTTTGTTATCTGACTGTGGTAGGAAATGTCACATTTTCACAAAATACTGGTCTGTTCTTCTAAATGCTATACTTCCAATTCAGCTGGTTGTCTAAGATAAGGTTCTCTGAGGTACCCTAACAATACTGTACCTCCCTGAGCTCCTGCAGCACGGTGCTCAGGTGCTCACTGTCGGCCTGGGCGTTGGAGGCGGTGGCCCGACTGTGCTTCAGCTCAGACTGGAGCTCCAAAAGACGGCCCATGTAGTAGGCCTCCTTGGTGGCAGACTCCTGCAGCAACGTCTCCTCGTTGGTCTCCCCATCCGCTGCTACCTTACGTTGGGTGGAATAGGCCTGGCCAAATGCCTGGAACAGAGCAGGAGAGGAAAAGGTGAGTTCTAGAAGCTTAATCGCCTAAAAAACCTGTGACCCCACCAGCAATTGTTCCAAAAAAGTCTTGTTCAGCTGCTTTTTGAGATGTGTTTTCCTATCCAACGAGTCCAGATTCAGTGACATGGAGCTGATGGTGGAAAGTGTGGAAAAAGCTAGGAGGAGAATTCAGACTTGGCTGCACTAATATGGTACAGCATGGAAGTGTCAAAGTCTGCAGCTGTTTGTCCTACAGTTGGGCTGGTAAACGCTAAACTTGTATTTATTGATGGAATTATGAACTGTGAAGTATACAGAGAAATTCAGTATGTAAACTTATAGAGATCCATTCATTATCTATACACCGCTTAATCCTCTGTAGGGACGTGGGGGGGCTGGAGTCTATCCCAGCTGACTCGGGCGAAGGCAGGGTTCACCCTGGACAGGTCTCCAGTCTATCACAGGGCTACACATAGAGACAGACAACCAAGCACACTCTCATTCACACCTATGGACAATTTAGAATCATCAGTTAACCTCAGCATGTTTTAGGACTGTGGGAGGAAGCTGGAGAACCTGGTGAAAACCAACACTGCACAGGGAGAACATGCAAACTCCACATAGAAAGATCCCAGGCGTCCTAACCGGGACGTGAACCGGGGATCTTCTAGCTGTGAGGCGACGGTGCTAACCACTGAGCCACCATGCAGCCCCCCTTATAGAGATGTTAAAAAAAAAAAAAAAAAGCTTGTCAAGTAACAGAAGTTGATTGTTCAGCAGGATAATGATCCAAAGCATCTATTGGGTTAATAAGAAATTCTGAAATAGGGAAATGAATGCCATACCAAATTCACATGGTAAATACACATGACCCAACTTAAACCAGTTATGGGAGGAGGAACAGCAGCACTTTGGCCAAAGACACAGTGTGAAACTTTAAAAGTCTTATTTCTTAATTTTGTAGCACAACCATTGCTAGAAGGAGATTTTTTTTAAAAATTATTTCTTTGATTCTATATTTTACAAAAACCTGGAATCAAAGATGCTACTAATACTGGAAAATTGTAACTCTACACAGTAGTCACAGTCTACTAAC
>OMNN01083353.1:0-15042 GCA_900302755.1 Chromis chromis | reverse complement strand
AGGAGCCGCGCAGCACAGTGTGTGACGTCACGTGTACCGGAACAACAGCCAATCAGGACGCGAGCTGACTCAGCTGACTGACAGAGGAGGAAGTAAATACTATAATAAATATACAATAAATACTTTTGATATTCATTGCCCCTCAACAGGCCACAACTGGGCAAAATTAAATTACAAATATATGCACTCTTTGTAGGGCTGCACGGTGCTCACAGCTAGAAGATCCCCGGTTTGCGTCCCGGTTAGGACGCCTGGGATCTTTCTGTGTGGAGTTTGCATGTTCTCCCTGTGCATGCGTGGGTTTTCACCAGGTTCTCCGGCTTCCTCCCACAATCTAAAAACATGCTGAGGTTAATTGATGATTCTAAATTGTCCGTAGGTGTGAATGAGAGTGTGCTTGGTTGTCTGTCTATGTGTAGCCCTGTGATGGACTGGCGACCTGTCCAGGGTGTCCCCTGCCTTCGCCCTAAGTTGGCTGGGATAGGCTCCAGCCCCCCCGCGACCCTCCAGAGGATTAAGCGGCGTACAAATAATGTACAGATAATGGATGGATGGATGGATCTTTTCAGACTCGTGTTGTGAGACTCCAACAAGAGCGACTTTTCAGGGCTTATTTACTTATTTAATGTTCATTTAATGGCAGGAATAGTTTGACATTTTGGCACAAATAGCTTATCTGTAACAATCTCTGGTGTTCTTTTTACTTTTTTATTGTTTTTATTGCTTTAATTCGGAATGACATTTTGCACTTCGCATTGTTGCATCTGCTTGTTTCAGCTTTATTGGAGGTTTGCCATGGCCTTGCCGCCTTTGCTTCCTTTTGATTTGTGTGTCAAGGCACTTTTTAAACTCAGATATTTTTCGCCCCATTTTTCCTCCATTAAAAAAACTGAGATGTCACACACGTCTTTTTCACTCATGTATAGATTACTCAGACGCATTACAGCTTGGACCATTTCTGTGCTGTTAAACTAACTGTATTGTCCTATGTTTAACAGACACGAGAATAGCATCAATCTTCTTGTCTAACTTCCTGCCATTAAGCAAAAAAGCATTTTTTCACAAGCATTTATCCTGCTTTTTTTCTCTATTTCTTCTCTACTGTTTTTGTTTTCTGTCACCACGCTCATTAGATCATACGGTTTCTTGGATTGGTGTGTAGTAATCCACAGAAGAGAAGTTCAGTATTAACATGTCCGGTGCCATGAGTCACCTGTGAGTCAAAAACAGGAAGAGCGGTCTTATAAAAAAGTGGCATTATTTCAGCAGATTTCATTGGTTGTATTAGCTGAGATGGGGAAAATATTGGAGGAAGAAAACTACACGACGTCCCTGCAAGGATCTAAACATTCACTGTGGTTTCCTCTGTTCACAGGACAATATTATGACTTCTGGACCGATGGACGATGCCATTACAGTAGTTAAAGACGAAAGGTGGAAACGAATTCGGAGCACAATATCTCCATGCTTCACCAGTGGAAGAATCAAACAGGTCGGTGTCGTATCTGAGCTCTCTTCTGATTCCCATGACCTGTGATGTGCAATCATGAGAAAAGGGCAAATAGGGAAACTTAACTCTCTTTCCTTTTTGCCTCCAATTTCAAGGTTTATCCTCTTGTTGCTCGCTATGCAGACAGACTCATTGAAAAACTTGGACGTATGAACTTGGATGAGTCCATCGATGTCAAAAAGTGTGTTGTTAATCTGTCACATGCCAGCATATTGTTGCGTTGTGTGTCCTAAAATCATTATATGTTGTTGCTCTTAATCCAAACCCAACTCTCTTTTCCACATTTCATAGACTGATGGGACCTTACAGCTTAGACGTGGTGACCAGTGCATCTTTCAGTGTGGAGACAGACTCCATAAACAACCCAGAGGACCCCGTTATTGTTAATATCCAGAAGGTTCTTAACTTCAAATGGTGGATCTTTCTTCTATTAAGTATGTCCTCCTTTTGTCTATAATATATTATATAAGATACAGATCATTTGACCTCATTGGTGTCAGAAGCACACAAATATTAGTTCACAACTATTTGCTCTCCTTTCAGTGGTGTTTCCTTTTGGTGCTCGTCTGCTGGAGTTTCTCAAAATTGAAGTGATAGCCAGAACCCATGTGGATTTTTTCTACAACATCATCAAGAGGTTCAAAGACCAGCATAAGGACGGGGAATCTGTGAGTACACTTTTCTCTTTCTTGGCATGATTTAAATGTGTCCGTTACTGAAGTTTGGGGCAGTAGTTGGGTAGCTTAGCATAAAAACGGAAAGAGAAACACATTTTTCTAGCTGTGATATATTAGCAGAAGTTGTACTGTAAAGATCCGTAGAACCCTAACACCTTTCTAGGCCTCCGACAGAACCAGGCTCAGGGAAGGCGGCCATCTGCCTCGACCGGTTGGGTTGGGAGTGGGGATGAGGGGGGAGGGGACAGGAGGAGAGGTTGGAGTAGAGATGGCAGGACAGCTGATGGTGAGGCCAGTGGCTGGAGATCAGGGACATGTAGCTCCAGATCCAGAGACAACCACGGACAAACACAGGACACAGGACCTCGGGGGAAACACAGAGCTAGTGATATGTAATGGTGATATATAACAGTAAAGGAGAGAGTTGAGGAGAGGAGTCCAGTGCAATCAGGATCTAAAAGCAAGTCACACTGTGTACCTTTTCTTCACTTCAGACAGCTGAAATGTCATTCACTTCTAGTCTTAACGCTATGCTAAGCTAAGCTAAGCTAAGCTAGCTCCTTGCACCTAACTTTTGTATAACAGAAATCTAAGCAGGAAAAGGAATACGTGTATTCTGTTAACTAATCCTCACTTACTGTCGGCTGGAAAAGGTTCATTTTACAAAATTAATTTTAATTTTTTTCTTCTGTGTTCTGTCATTTAAATACTATTGAACAGCCAGTAAGCAAGTTTGTGTGTCAAAGCTGAATGTTCTCTGTGCTGATCCAGACTCGAGGAGACTTTCTGCAGGTGATGATTCAGAACGAGATACCAGAATCGGAGATAAAGAGCGAACACGAACAGCCCAGTAAAGGTATGTTTATATCCAGATAACTCAAGACAGATGGTTTTACACACTACATTGCCCTATTTCATACTGATCCACTCATATGTCTCAATCAGCATTATTTTACAAGTCCAGAGGTGTTTTTGAGCCTTGCCACGCTAATTGTTGTAATAATAATGATAATAAAAATGGTGAGCACTTAGCAACAAGGAGTAAACACAGGGCAGGTTGTCAAGGCCAGTAATCATAGATTGGAAATATGCTGCTCCAGAGCCAGAGATACCTGTGGAGACGACAAACTGCAGGAGTAAGAAGACACAAAGTCAATGACATGCAATGGCGGCTAAATGCAGCAAGAATAGAGGAGAGGTTTACCTAACTAAATTAAATAATAAGATTAAGACCTACAGTATTATATATTTTGTTTTCTATACCACATTACCCGAATAATTAAAAAAAAAAAGAGGTTAAGACCCTATAAAATACATGGAAAACCCCACAAATCCAAAGATTCCCTTTTAAACAAGCTAATTAGTGACAGTGAAGATGGAAAAACTCCCTTTTAACAGCAAGAGACCTCCAGCAGAACCAAGTTCAGGGAGGGTGGACATCTGCCTCGACCAGTCGGGGTTAGGGTAGGCAAAACACAAACTGCGGGAGAGAGAGAACACAAAGTACAAAGCATTTGTGAATATGAATACATATAGAAAGCAAAAAGAACCACAAAGATATCCTAATAATACAGAATTACAATAGTCCAGTCTAGAAGTAATGCATGGGCCAGTTTATCAGCATCACTCTGAGACAGGATGTCAATATGATTCTGTTTGGTTCTTACGGTTCCATAACCACACAACACCATGAAGGGTAAAATTGATTAGTCTAGTAACTGATTATTCTTATTGCCAATTTCTCCATAGGTTTGACTGAACACGAGATCCTCTCCCAGGCCTTCATCTTCATCTTCGGTGGCTATGATACCAGCAGTGCCACTCTCACTTACATCCTTTACAATCTGGCCATAAACCCTGATGCAATGCAGAAGCTGCATGAAGAAATCGATTCCAGCCTGCAGAAAGATGTACAGTAACTCTGCACAAGATTTGATTGTCATTTGTGATCCAATAACTGACACTGTCCTTATCTTTTCATTTTTGCGTCTAGGCTCCCATTTCCTACGAGGATCTGAACAGTCTTCAGTACCTGGACCAGGTTATTAATGAGTCAATGCGTTTGCTTCCCACTGCGCCTCGGCTTGAGAGGGCATGCAAAAAAACTGTGCAGATCAATGGCGTCACCATTCCTGAAGGAGCTCTGGTTGGGATTCCTGTGCACCTGCTGCACATGGACCCTCGCTACTGGAGCTCACCTGAGCTTTTCAGACCAGAGAGGTAAATGTTCTACATTTTCATTCTTTGCATTAATGAATCCAAGAGATTCATTCAATCAAAGAGAATGTGCAAACTTAAAAGAAACGTACAAGAAAGTGCAATTGCTGAAATTTAATACATTGTTCTTGAAGCAAAAGAGTCTTTATGTTCATTTTGACAATCTAAACAGCTGAGAAATATAAACAGTGGACACACTGATGTTATGATAAATGATGGAGTTGCACATTTAGCATAGAGTACTGTGAGTGTTTAGCTGGTAAAGGGACACCTTGACAAAGTCTGTGGTGCCGCTTCATGACCTCCGGCTTACGCACATATATTAAATAAAGTGGGGATCAGTTAAGATGCTGTTTCTATAGCACAAATGCATGTGTGATGTATGTTTCTGCAGTCTGTATCATGTGTCTGCGGCTTCATGCTGAATTTACATTATCATTTAATTAATTATTTATTGCTATTGCTGAGCATATTAAGTAAATCATTCAGATTTACAACACAGGTGTGACAGCAGACATAGAAGAAGGATTGAGCTTAGGTTCTTGCTGATACCAATCAGTTAAAAATTGCCCTCATCAGCCCCGACATCCCTTCTGTAATATATGCAAGAAGTACAGAGATGTGATGTTCTTTATATCTGATGTGGCTCCTGAATGCAACATTGCAAACGCTTACTGTGTGAACTTAACTATAACAAGACAAAGTTGCTCTTCAAGTGTGCGTAACTTTATTCCCCATGTGGTGATTTTAACAGTTAATCTGGTTTGTATGTGCAGGTTTGATAAAGACAGCGGGGAGGAGATCAACCCATACGCATACATGCCGTTTGGCGTCGGCCCTCGTAACTGTGTTGGGATGCGCTACGCTATCATCGTCATGAAGATGATTATTGTCCGCCTCCTCCAGAATTACACTTTGGAAACGTGCAAAGAAACCATGGTGAGAGTAACACTGCAACACATTCAGACTGTCATGCTGCTCTGCTGTCATACCTCATTCTGAATCCATGTCTTTTCTTCAGATTCCGCTAGAGTTTAACTTCGTGTTCCAGCCAGTGAAGCCTGTACAGCTCAAGATTGTTCCAAGGAAACAATAATCCATGAGGGAAGATTTCCACATGCACCATGCTCCCTAGCAAACATATTATTCTCACGTTGCTGTTTGATTTAGAAATGTTATACTTTAGCGTATTTTTATAAATGATGTAATGATTTCACTGATCAAAACAATGTCTTAAACAATTTTTACCTTGTCTTGGATGAAGTAGCCCCAGATTTGAGAAAAAGGTCCTGTGTAAAATGGTCAACAGCTGGAAGCAACAAACTAAACTGTGATTCTGTGTGTGACGGCTCACTAGTCTGATGTGAAGATAAGTAGCTACATAGTGTTACTTGCAACTGGATCCTGACCCAGACTGATCCACTCTCCATGTCAGGGATAATTTATAACATAAGAATGTAATCAATCACACTGTATTGCTTTTGTAAATTAAATGATGCTTTCACAAATTTGACTTTGATGCCTTAACTACAATTTCAAACATCTTTACAGCAGAAAGCTTCTTAAAAATCACTTGGTAATCCCTTAACTTCCCCTCAACTGCATTCCACAAGGTCAGCCTTGTGAAGAAAAGCTAGCTTTGCTTGGCTCACAGTTAAACTAACTCAAACTTGTTAACAAACTTAACTGGTTTGTTCAAGTGGTACTAAAACTTCAGTTTAAAACCTGACATGCTGGGACTCGCTTCATTTTTTCTGTTCACTCAGTGGTCAGATCAGACGCTTACTGTAATGTTTACGTCTATACAGGAAGTTGCATTGTTGTGTACGTGCCGCTCCACCTTTTTGTTCCGCTGTGGAAACTGCTCACGTCAGCGTCTGATTTGCAGCTCTGACCCTCAGACATTTGGAGGTTTTGCTCAGCAGCTCAGATGCTGCACAAGGATCAAACAACGAATCCTTCCTGAAGTCTAAAAGATGATTACGAGGACCAGAATTCCTGCAAAAGAAGGAATTACAGTGGCCAAGAACACAGACAAAATGTCACAAAATTCTCTTTCTACACATGATCCCAAAGTGAAAATGCAACTGTTTTCAACCTCATTATGCGAGTCGTTAGGTCAGGGGTCAGAGGGGCAACACACACCCAGCAGACTGGAGTTTCAATAGTGTTAATGGATCCTGAAGAGTATAAAAATCTGGAACTCCCAATCAGTCAGTTTAGAACTGATGAAGCCTCTTGGATGAGAGGTGAAACGTCTTCGAGAAACTCAAGCAAGTCCAGATGCTACGATTGAAACTAATATGATAACCATGACCTGGATGACTGAGAATCTTCACAGACACTTTGCATGTACTTTCTGGAGGATCATACCAAGCACATTTTATAGCTTTATCTCTGTGCATGTCTAAAAGCTATTAGTGATTACAAAATGCAGTTTTGGATAAACTATAAAAAGAAAAGTGAACAGTCTTGGCTGAGAGCAGCATCAGAGGCTATTCCTTTAGCCGAGAATGCAAATAAGCACATTTAATGTAAAAGCATTCTTTCAAAGTGAATGGTCTGTCTCTACACACTTCCCACACAGCTGTAAAAAAGAAAACAGGAGGTAACTTAATGTAGCATTGACACAGAACAGGAGTCACAGATTGTATATTTTCTTTATTAACTTTCCAACAGGGTACAAATGTGTTCGGCTCCACTGAAATCTCTGAACGTGTAACAGCTAAAGTCAGTTTCTCTGGGGGTTTGAAAGGTCGGAGGTTTCCCGATCTGCATTCATAGCTCACACAAGTGGGTGCACAAATCAACATTTCACAGGATATTTACTGTTAAGAAAGAAATAAACGGGACACATTTATGAAGGATGAATGTGACAGAATTTGACAAAAGAAAGAAACAAAAAAGCAAGAGCTATCTTTGGTCATTCGAAGGTTGTAAATGTGAAATGTGGCGACATGAATGTAAGTTTAGCTGGTGGATAATTAGTGTCGGATGAGTGGACAGAAATGATTGTAGAACAGCAGAACCACCTGAAGCTATGAAGTGCAGGGAACCTCAGTAACAGTACAAATAACAGCCAGCAGAGGGCGGCGTCATCAGCGGTACGTGTGTGTGTGTCAGTCTGTGCATTAAAAATAAAGTTTAAACATTTAAAAATGAAGCTGACAACACGCCGAGTTCAATCCTTTCACTCCAAATCAGGTAAATGTGCTGGTTTTCCTTTAATCAGTTGTATTCGTTAGAAAACAGATGTTACTAAAGAGGTGCTTCTGCGCCAAAATACTTAAAATATCATCAAATTAGCTTCAGGACAAAAAGGAAGCATCCAATTTTTAAAAAAAGATGCATACCTGGAAATCATTGCTACATTTGTTGAAGTGCATCTTTTTTTTCCTAGACTATAACAATATCTGTGTGTGTGTTTGTGATGTAGGGAAATTTGGCCCAGTTGGCAGCTCGTTGAAACTACACGCTTTATAATACAAGTGCGCATACAGTCTCACGCATTCATGCACATACGGAACAAACAAACAAAATGAAAAATAAAAAGCAGCACAGACTCACAAACAAACATACGGGTTGTAAACAAAAGCTCTTTTTCTCGTGAAAGAGAGGAGTATAAAACTGCACCGCCACAGTGTGCTGTTGAAAAGCTCTATGGAGTGACTACTGCATTAGAAAAAGCAACGCAAACATAAACTGTGGGATAAAAAAAAGGATTATATTACAAAGCCTTTTAGAGTCCTGAGTTCATCAAACAAAACAGACAAAAAGGCCAGAGTCTTTACATCATAGAAATACAATAAGGATTTAAAAAACATAAACAAGAGTTGTTGTTTTTTTTAAAGATTTGACCGTCTTCAGACTTCCATCGTGAAATGTTTCCAACACATCCGTGGCTCTTGTTTGGGACGATTCACATTTTACAGCACTCGTGTTGTTCAGAGTTTGAAATGAGGTGCTCATCGTTTAGGAGAAGCAGCATCTTCTTGTGTGAACATTAGAAAAGACTTGTCTGAGTAAATGATGATTTCAGTGAAAATTACAGCATAAAGTTTCAAAGTGAAACTTGAAACGTGTTTGTGATGCTTCGAATCAATGTGCGTCATCCCTAACCGGACACAGATGTGAGGAAAAAGACTGCTTCTTCTTCTTCTTCTTCTTCTTCAGATGCCGACTGACATCAGTGTGAGCAGAATATTTTGCTTACAAACAACTGGGAGCTGTCCAGTACAACCACAGCCTTCTTACTGCTGGTCACTGGAACACTTGTGGGTTCAGTACCTTGCTCAAAAGGCACCTCGGCAGCTGCTACTGAAAAAGAAACGTCTAATCTCCAAGGCCCCTTTCAGACATGCACTCCTTCTCCGTTAATCTGACGGCATCTGAACGTGTTGGCTGATCACATTTCCGTAAATCTTACTGGTTTACAGATTTACATTTACAGATCACCTTCAGCACAGCACACGTCTGATCTGCAGGCGGTCGCCTACATACTCCGAGTCGATTTGGGGGAAGGCTTTTTCCACCTTTCAGCACCAATATTGGCCTAAAGAAACAAAAGAAACAGCCAAAATCGCCAAAACACTTCTCTAATTAACTTTGCCCTACAATTTCACATCAACTATAAACTGAAATGTCCATTGAAAACACAACTTTACTGCAATGAAGACAGGTCAGATTAATGAGACTAGGGATCGACCGATATTCATGTTTCAGGTCTGATGCCGATTATTGGTAATCAAGAAAGGAAGAGAACCAAGATACATGTTTTAACAGCATGTGGTAGCAGAGAATCTGTCATTCATAACTAGGCTTCTTCTTCTCTCCTGCAGTTACGTCTGCTGTTCTTCTCTATTTCTATAACTTTTATTGCCCACTAAGGTTCAGATCTTAAAGCATTATTAATTATTATTTTCCAGATTGTTTCAGGGTAATCTGTGGCTGCCTTCTAACTTAGCCTCTAGCCGTTAGCATAGCCTTAACCACGGTGAGAGAAGCTAATTTCCTGGTTTGTGTTTCTTGTTCAGTTTTTGCTGCTTGAGAGACATTTCTGAGACCACAGAGTGACGACAGGCAGAGAGAGGAGGCTTCATCAGACCTGAAGTAACAGACTTAATTTATCAATAATCGGCCAATAATTGACCAATACCGGTAATCGGAAAAATACCAAATATCGGCCACAATAATCGACCAGGCCAATAATCGTTCTGTTCCTAAATGAGACTCACTATTGATGTGACAAAACGTTAACAGGAGCTGAAGTTTAGTTTGTCGCTTCCAGCTGTTTAGGAGTCTTTCCTTTGAGTTTATTAAATTCCTGCAGTGTCAGGCATCAGCAGGATCCATAGTAGGGACAGACCGATCATCAACCTGGCCAATTATTAGCCTTATTCTTATTAACCAACTATCACTTACTCGACTTCAGGTCTGATGCAGCTGCCTCTCTCTGTCTGTAGTTATTCTATGGGCTCAGCAATATCTCTCTAACAGAAACACAACCCGCAAAAACCAAGCCACTGCCACAAAGCAGTAAATTTACTGCTTTCACAGTGGCTAAGGCTACGCTAACGGCTAGCGGCTAAGTTAGGAGGCCACAGATTACCCCAGAACAGTGTCTGGAAGACAATAATTGAAAATGCTTTAGGATATGGACCTTAGGGGGCAATGAAGGTGATAGAACAGAGAAAGATTAAGAACAGCAGATGGCACTGCAGGAGACAAACTGTTCAATCTCAATCAATCGATCAATCAGTAAACAGAGGAGAACATCATCACTCCTATTGCTAGGAGCTGCCTTGATAATTAAAAAGCCTAGTTATGAATGACAGGTTTGATGCTATCAACTGCTGCTAAATATAACATTTGATGTATATCAGTTCAAAATGTCAGTTATTGTTCTTTCTTCATGACCAATAATCTGCATTAGTATCCCTAATCCATATCAGCTTCTCCAAAGTGAGAGTCGTGTGGAACAACAGCGATAACTTCATTCATTACTTATATTTATGCCTGAAAGTAGCCGTTAACAAAAAGTGACCTGTGACTGACAGAATGCCGTCACTTTAACAGACTGTCTGAAAAGGGCTGAAGTCACTGCCTGCACTAAATTAAATTATATGGGAACATTTTACAATATTGGAAAAATTAAATAACTGTTGCTACTTTATGTGATTATTAGACTAAAAGGCTGAGAAATTGTTTGGTTTCATCAAATCACGCATGGGTAATCCACGATGGGAGGGAGGACTTGAACAGCTGCTACAGGTTTGACATCGAAGTAAGACGGGGGAAGCAAAGATTACCCGCAACTGAACCCATCCAGGGTGTCTTAAGGATCGACTCTGGATCAGCGTATTTGTGTCCATGAGGCTGATTGTAGTTGTGGTCGACGTCCAGCCTGCTGTGATAGAAAAGTAAGAGTCTGAGGTCCTGATGCACTCACAGCATTTTGAGGCAAAGTGTATAGATTCCTAAATCCACCTGCTGCTTTTAGGATTTCAGCAGCCAAACGTCCAGGACTGAAACATTTAGCAGCAAAACATCAAATTATACCAGCGCTTGGACTGTGTGCATTAAAAACCACGATGGGGATCCAAAGTTCAAGTTTACTTTTGCTTCTGTTCGGGATTCACTGTCTTGACCTGGAGCGAAGCTTTATCTTTAGTGCATTCTCCAGGTTTCATTTTAATGGATTTAGAAGTAAAGATAAGCAGTATGATTAAAAAATATAGTCAAAATAGAGAAAATGCACAAATACTGATTTGATTTAAGCAACAGAACAACATTGTCTTATGTTTTTAATCATGTGGTAGTCTTGTCAGATGCTTCAGCAGCCTTGGAAATCCCCTCGAACAACACTTTTCACACCAGCTCTCTGTTTTCAGTCTCCACGCAGCTATTTCTGCCGCTTTTCACGTGACCAAACGATCATCATCTCGCTCTGACACGTGACTTTTCACTCTTTACTTGCCCGCCATTACGTCTCACTACAGAGTAAATACAGTACTTTTCTGAACACGTCAAGCTGTCATTCGATTGTGGCTGTAAGACATGTTCGACCTAAAGGTAGAGGAAGGGGGAGGGAGAGGGACGGTAAATCTGGCACGTACTAACCAGCTAAATATCCACAACATATCAACAGCTGCAGCTTCTGGCTCAACCTTAAAGTTAGATTATTCATCTCCAAACAACTGGAAAATCGGCAACAAGGGGTAACGTCAAACCCTCAGACACTTCTGATAACGAAAACAGAAACACACCCTGACTTCTGCAGGATAAAGAACAATCTTACTAACTGTAAACTGACCCGAACCAATGTTTCTTTATTAGGATCCCCTCTCTCTGGTTTCCACTACAACAAGCACCATTCACAAATTAAGCGCTGGTAAAATCTGGACGTGGCTGATAAATAAAATAAAAAAACTCAGGTGGACAAACACCCAAAAGTTTGGCAGGTAAATTAACGAAAGTGACTTGAAGGGAAATAGTTTGGATCTTGTGTGGGATGGGTGAGATGAAAGGACGTTTCCTGCCTTTGTCAGCAGCAAGAGCTCCTTTCCTTTGTGTGAGGAAAAACCCTTCCCTCATCGCTGTAGAGGTTTGGCTGACGTTCTGAGCAGGTTCAGAGCCGTGCTCCAGGACAGTCTGTCAGGACTTTTGGCTGCAGCTTGGATCCATCAGCTGTTGCAGGTATTCTGTTACCTGACTGTCTCTGCAACAACAAAGTTCAGCCCCCGAGTTTCCCAGCAGCTTCTACCGGCGGGGCTGGTGGCGAGAGTGACGAGGCAAAGAGGAGGAAGGGCTGGAGGAGGATGAGGGTGAGCAGGGCGACATGGAGGCCAGGGAGGCTGTGGCGGCGGCGTCCTCGGCCTCCTCCAGCTCTCCGTTTCCGTGGAGCTCCTGGCTCACGCTGGACTGTAAGGCAGCGGGCGTCAGCCACTCTTTGGGCAGGCAGCTCTGGAGGAATGGCACGCAGGAGCTGAAGTAGGCCAGCCGGTTGACCCAGCGAGGGATCTCCCTGCCACACAGAATCTGAGGAGAAAGCGCGACAGGAAGAGGGGAAAATGCTGTTACAGTTCAAGACATAAACAGTGATTCATCAAAATGGCCTTAACTGCCGGAAACAGATGTTTTTCTCTGACATGGATGAATAATAATCTGCGGTCCAGCTCCATGTCGCTGAAGGAAATGTGTGAAAAAACTCCACTACTTTTACAGACTAGTACCTGAGGTTGGTTAGGATTTTTAGTTGCAATAATTCACTGAGTAAAAAGACATTAGGTTAAAATTTGGTACATAAATACTTTAAATTAGTTTTTAGCTACGTCTACAAGCAGCTGCTGCGTCTTTATTTCCGCAACAAAACCAAAGCTTTATTTTTCCTCGGTTGCTAAAAAAAAGCTACTGCAATAATGTAGAACAACAGTGACTTTTTCGTCCTCTGCTGCTTCTGCTTCAAAGCTTTTGATCACTCAGAGGCTCAACCTGGAGGCTGAAACCATGCAGTGCACCCACAACTGCAAATCAACGTGAATTAAAACATAAACAACAAAAATGGGATCCCCGATAACAAATACAAAACATTTAAAGACCCCCATTACGTTTTTGACCTTAGTAACATGTCCATATGGTGTTTTTTTTTTTTTTTTTAGCTAGAAGACATATCAGGAGTAAAATAGGCAGTAAACACTATAGTCGAGCATTTCTGCCCTGAAACTGCAGTGTACTGATGACTCAAAAACATGCAGTCAGACTTCCAGAGTTTCATACATAACTTTTTCCTTTTTGTTTCCAAGTCGCTGTGGAAGAAAAAAAAAAAAGTAGGACAATAAATGTAACGTAACCGAAAAATACCTCCTGCCTGTCTGTCTCTGGAACTTTCAAGGTCTTGATTACATTTCTTGACTTTCTATGTCTTAAAGAAACCCTGATTATGCCTGTATAGCAGTGATTTATCCATCCATTAATAGGTCTGGTTGGACTTTGTGGATTTCTCTCGTCTGCTTCCTTACCAAGCTAGCATGTCGACACAGGCAGCAGCACCGTCTGTCTGAGGGCCAATTATCATCTCTCAGCTCTTTCAGCATTATTACAGCATTACAGGACAAGTGGCTTCCAAGAACCTCAGTGTTTTTCCCCCTCAAAGGGCTTAATTGTGCTTTTTGATCAGAACATTTACTGAAGCTGCTGACAGGCTGCTTTTTCAGATGCATGAAGAGACAGCGACTGTGGATTTGCTTCTAACCACAGAAATGTCTTGCAAAGCAGCTGCTTTTGCATGTCGCACACGTCACTGACAGCTAACAGATGGAACGAGATTGTAAAGTGTGTTTGCACTGCACCAACAAGATTCTTGCCTTTTTACATAGATGTTTTGATAAGTCGTGAATGCAAACGCCGTCACGTTCCCTGTGTAACGACGACACGGATGATCTGGCGACGTCAGCAAGGAGGAGAAGCAGCTCTACATTCCCCGGCTAATCTATAAAAATCAGCCGGTTTGGTGCTTGGCTGACATCTGAACATGTGTTTACAGAAATGCACCTTTACACTTACAAAACAAGCTTTCAAATCACCAACTAGCGCTGTTCATGGCAGATAAGCAGGCCTCTTATAGCACACGCTGAGTATGATTCCTGATAAAAATAACTGGGAGGCAAAAAAAGATGAAGAGGAAATGGGAACACAGAAGATGTTCTCCTCAAACCTGCATTCACTGATTTGTTTTGGCCACTGGGGAGCAGCACAACAAGCTGTAACAGGTATGGTGTAGCTTTTAATCTAATCTTTAATCTGTTTTATTCCATTTTAGAGTATGCTTATCTCATCGTTTCACACATGGCAGTTTCTTTTATGTCCTGTCAAAATGCCTTTTATGTCCTGTTTAAAGGATCTGAGTTGCCTTGTTATCAGGTGCTACACAAATAAACCTGGCTTACCGAATGAGATAATAATGAGTGTTAGCAAACAGGGGCTTATTAACACATATTAACTCCATACATGCTGCTCCGTAGCCTCTCCGTCTATCACCGACTCTCCTTTTTGCTCAGTTTTTGGTCCCTACCACCTCGGGCAGGAAATATTTGTGTCTTTGGTTGCTAAATAGTCAACTTAGCTCACGTGGTAGTTGCTAACTTTGTGCATGTGCAGTTTGGTGTTGGGCAGGAAACAAGTAAGATTCTAAAATGTCAAGTTGGGTGATAACTCCATGTGGGTTTGAGTTAAACCGATCAGCCACAACATTATGACCACTGACAGGTCAAGTGAATAACATTGATCATATTGGTAATTTGCAAGCACACTCCCTCGTGCAAATAGAAATCCCAAATGTCACTGGCCTAACCCTGCAGGAAAATGCACCCCACCACATGGCAAAAACATCAAACAATCAGGAACATCTTGAGGAACATGACAATGACCCAAGATGTTGATGTGACCTCCAAACTTCCTAGACCCCATTCTGATCAAGCATCAACAGGATGCAGTGGAACAAGTTGGATTGACAGAGGCCCCACTGCACAACCCAGAGTACCCAAAGGATCCACTGCCAATGTCCTGGTGCCAGACCCCATAAGACACCCTGAGAGGTCCTTTTGTCCATGCCCAATGGTTCAGAGCATTTTGACCACATAA
>OMNN01083351.1:0-15358 GCA_900302755.1 Chromis chromis | reverse complement strand
TCCTCATTTCAAGACACCTCATTGTGTTTTTTTGCTTATTCTCTGGTGTTACATGACTGAAATGATTATGTCCACTGTAAACTGTGTTGATTTCTGATATTTCTTTTGTAAATCTAGTTATTGTCTATGGCAGGTATCTATTATATTAAAGTTTTTTAGTCTTTTGGTTCCTTCCAAAAGATATGAGGCATGCTTTCAGAAAATGTGAGTAAACAATCGAGAAAAACTGTAATAAGGTCAGCCCGAAGTGAAGGAGAATGCAAAGGGCCGCCGTTTAGCTCACTGAGTTAAGGCGTTACCATGTGGGCGCAGGTCGCCAGCAGCGGTCATGAGTTCGAGTCCAGCTCAAGACCCTTTGCTGCATGTCACTCTCCTCTATACCCCCTTTCACCCTCTCTCTCTATCAATAAAAATGGGTAAAACTCCCCCCCCCCAAAAAATAAAAATAAATAAATAAATCAAAAAAAAAAAGAAGGAGAATGCAAAGTAAAGATTACACTTGGCCTCCATAAATAGTCTGTTTGTTACCTTCACTGTTGCTTACGGCCATACCAGCCTGAATACGTCTGATCTCGGAAGCTAAGCAGGGTCGGGCCTGGTTAGTACTTGGATGGGAGACCGCCTGGGAATACCAGGTGCTGTAAGCTTTTATCTACACAACCTGCAGAGGACGCTGCTGCTGCTTTTGCTGGAGACAGAGCTGTGAAAAACAAGTCAACGTTATTAATAAAGTACACTTAACAACATCAGCAGCAGAGTCCTCTCTCCATCACATGTTTGTTCTCTGTTTTACTCAAACCTTTTTGTGACTTTTTCCTATTCCAAGAGTAAAGGCAAACTATTTTGACAACAAAAAATCCTGTAAAACAAGTAAGAAACTGGACAAGACCTTGTACTGTACATTAACTAACGAACACGTGTGGACTGTTAGAGAAAGTCTAGCCACAAAAATGATTGATTATCATTAATTTAAAGTCTGAAGAAACTAATTTAAATACCATCTGAATAAAACTGCGACAATACTTGTTTATGTTTACTAAACATAAACATGTATTTATGTTGTCCGGACAGTTTTATCAGTCGGTTTTATTCACAAACAGGTTTTCACATTCAAGAATTTAACCTGGTGTAGAAACATTTTAAAGAAGGATAAAAGACTAAATATGCAAGTCTTTAAGGTTAAATAAACATTGAGTGTTACAAGTAAGTGTAGAAACTCCAATGTAATTTAAAAGTAATAGAAATACTTACCATCTGCAGGAATATGCAAATTATTTGCCTGAAAATGTGCAAGATTATACATTATGTAATGGAAGCAACTTGAAATGTGCAAAGAAGTAATCGTAATAATCCTCTTTAAAGGCTGTGCATTAATGTAATGCACTAATGCAGAGTCACTGAGGTCTCAGTCCTTGTTGAGAGACCAGCAGCTGTTGGGGAAAAGCTGTTCCTTCATAACTGCTTTACAAATATGAAAACATAAATCAGTCCGCAAAGTATTTGATTTTAATGAAGGTAGCTATTAATAAATTAATTTAAATTAAACTATATAATTGTCACATATATATGTATCGACAAATGATAAAAATTAAACAAATTAAACAAGACGATTTAAAAATATTTAACTGAAATTTAGAAAAGATTTTTTTGAACAAGAAAAGTATTAGTGATCAAATAGACATCTGCTGCTGCAAGTGTAAGTGGCGAATTAAACATTTTCCCCATAAATATTAATTTACCGCTAAAATAATATGCGCCATTTTGATCAGGCAGCTCCGCGGACACCTCTGTTGACAACAATTTCCCAGCGTCCCTTGCGGCCTTCCTTTTCCTCCATCTTTCTGGAACTTTAGGCAGGTAAGAACCAACATGTCCGACCAAACCGTGAAATATTAACGTTAATCTGGTTATTCTCCGGCCGATAAGCACCGGCAGCTGTCGGTCAGTTGGTGCTTTGCTCTCCGGTATGTTTGTGTCCGTGTTTGAAGCGCTGATGGCGGAGATTGAGCATGGATGATTAAGCTAACATCGGCTAACAGCAGCGCACAGTCCGAGTGGAAGGGCTCAGTCCGGTTGATGTTCCGCCACATGTACCGTTGCGTCTGTTGGAGCGGGACCGGTTGTCACGACAGTGTGTGGGACCGGTTCTCCCAGTGCGAGTGTTTAGTGTTGGTTATTACTATTACTGAGTGTGTTTTGTAAATGTGTAGGGTAGGCAATGCTAGCGTTAGCATGTTAGCATCGGTGTATTTAAATGAAAGAACCCGCGTTCAGAGGTTCAGTAGACGGTGGAGCGGACAGATCGGTTACCTGTAACATTTGGTGTCCAGGGAGAAGTTCAGTAGGTGCAGCAGAGCAACGTGTCACCTGCTGAAATTAGTGTCAGTGTCCGGTTTAGTTCTGTGTCACGCAAACCTCCAGCGGTGCTGCCAGACTTCACTGATAAAGTAGCTCAATCAGCGGCCATGACCCGTGTGATAGCTGTTAACTTCCTCCACATTTTGATTCCCGTTTTCGACTGAGTTTATTTGAAATTTGTAAAATTAAGGAGCCGTATTCACTATGAGCAGCTCCTGTTTGCAGAGCGTCATGGTTGTACAGACAACTGTCACTGTGATGCTGAAGAAACTTTAAAACAGGCAAATTCTCAGGCAGCTTCTTAACTGTGTTCTTCATCTCTTTAGTGGGTTTCTGGAGGTTTATACTGAGAGAGCTTTGAGATGGTATTTTCAGGAAATGGAAGTTGCACTGAATCCAACAATACGTGTTTAATTTGTGTTTGAGTTTCAAGTCAATGTGGACACATTCAAGGAATTTGACTCCATCTTGGATTTGCAGCAGTTGTTTAGTGTTGGAGGACTGAAGAGACTCAAGAGTTGTTTCCATCAGTACAAGCTGATGTCATGTATCTGACAGTTGTGACTGGATTCTGCAGCACTATCTCCCAAAAATTACATTTCTACACAACCAAACTGCATTTTATTTTGAAATAAACCAAAATTTAGTGTTGAAACAAGCCTGTGTTCTCACCTGCGATGTAGTAGGAAAGGTTTTTGGTTTGAAGGAGCCACAAAGTCCACATGAAGAGGTAGGAGAGGATGGAGCAACAGCAACACCGTAAAGACCTGGCGTTCACGTCCTGTGTCGGATCATTTTAGATTTCAATTTTGTTTTCACAAGCTGTTTAATAGGGGTTTAGGAAAATATAATGTTTTGGGTTGACTATGACTGTTTCTCTGCAGGTGTAAAAGCTTCTCTTTTTTTTCCTGCCCCATCAAATATGGGTTCAGTGAAACACTGTGACAGGACAACAGTAAAATAAATGGCAAACATTTGTTGATTAGAAACATATTTGTGATCATTCAAATTTGAGAATACAACCTGTTGCTGCATAGAAACTTACATTTTCAGGAGACAGGGTTTGTATTCTGTCACGCACTCATGTAGTCGGGCTATCAGGGCTTTAAAGTAACCTAACCTTTACTCTAACTGTAGCTCTATCGATAAGCAGCACATACGTCCGCCTGTTCACGGCACCTCACACTGTGTCTGTGTTGTTTCATGTAGTCTGAAAGCTGCTAAAACAAGGTTTACCGTCACTGAATGAAAATTTCACTGCTACATCTAATCTTTTTCTGCAAGTATTGGAGATGACCACTTTTGAAATAAAGCAATTGCGTAGAATGTCTGAGGCTGCAGTTCAGGATATGTGAGGTGTGGCTGATAAACAGTGGGACTGATGCTGTAATATCTACAGGAAGATTTTAAAAATGTTTATCCCAAATCAAATGCATTCAAAAATAAATGAATCACTATTTGATATGTTCTGCTCTCCATTTAATCTTTGCTCTGTGTCCGTCTGTCTGCAGGTGAACTCACCTGAAGAAGACGAAAATGCCTGGAAGGTGAGTTCAGATGATTTCACATCAACTGTTGCACTGAGTGCCAGCTGTACACAGACAAGGTTTTTATTTGTCACAGTATAGTTAGTGTATTAGTTTTTCATCAGACGTTTTGTTTCGGAAGAGTACATTTGTCTTTAACCAGTTTATGGTTTACATTATTTTACAGACACAGATCACTTCTTCTGTTGTCAAACTAACATCTTGTCCTGAGGAACCTCACAGCTCAAAGTGTCTCTAAATGTTCCCTCAACACATGGAGATGTTAAACATGAGCTGAAACTGAGTGTTTCTGTTGTGACTCCAGCTGAGATCAAGTTATTTTGATTGAATTATTACATCTAAGCTGAAATGTTGCTGTTTTTAGCTACTCGGATATGAGAATTAGCTTGTTTCGGTCTGGCTCCAGCTTTACTGTGACATATTGAATGTTTATGCTGCTTGTTTCTGCGTTTTAACGTAATATAAAAACCTCCAGCTCACTGTGACTCTGTCGTTTCAGACTGTGGAGTAAGGCCATCTTTACTGGCTACAAACGTGGTCTGAGGAACCAGCGCGAGCACACGGCCCTCCTGAAGCTGGAGGGATGTTACACCAGAGACGAGGTCGACTTCTACCTGGGAAAACGCTGCGCCTACGTCTACAAGGCCAAGAAGTAAGACAGACACACACCCATGTTATTCTGTGTGAACTGATGGAGGATTCAGTAACTGACTGGACGTCTCTCTGCAGGAACACCGTGACGCCCGGCGGTAAACCCAACAAGACTAGAGTGATCTGGGGGAAGGTAACCAGAGCTCACGGCAACAGCGGGATGGTCAGAGCCAAGTTCAGCAGCAACCTGCCGGCTAAAGCCATCGGACACAGAGTCAGAGTGGTGAGTCAGATGGAGGCATTAGTCAGCGTTCACACAGCTTAATCTCTGCATTTTCAGATTGTTTGATGCCAGCCATTTTGTATTTCTCTTTTTAATTTGTTCATCCTAAACCAACACTGATTACTTCTGTAAACACAGTTTGGACTGGAGCAGCTAATCATCAAACAACCTCACAGACATGTGCACATGTAAAACACCAGTTTATCATTTAAAATGCTCTTGTTCTTGTTTCTAATTCTTCTACTAGTGATGCATGTGTTTTTATTTGTTTTATAATTGTTCAGTACATATTGGCATGATACGCTTTGGCCAATATTATCCACATGATTGTTGCCAATATTGTCCAATAAAATTAATTTAATTGAAATGAAGGCAGATTCCGAGTCAGATGGCCAGACAGGGAGACAGTGGTGTGTTCAGGGACACTCGTACATCAGAAAAGTTGGTTACATTTTTACTAGTTGTGTTTATTTAATCCCTTGATGTTTTGGTGTCTTCAAATACCACAAGGTAAAATAAATGTTTTCTCTGTGGAATGGGACAAGATAGAAAACCAGCCGAACTCTAGTGTAGACACCGAATTTGTGGTAGAAGGTCAGAAATTCAAACGGATTGTTTTTTTGTTTTTAAATAGTCTCATTCAGGGCTCCACTTTGTGGGTGTTAAAATGGTGATCAGCAGGTTATTTGTAAGTCTGTCAGATGTTCAAAGGGGTGAACTATGAAGTGAGATTAGTGTGTCAGCAGCTACGTTGAGCCCAAAGTCAGTTTTTCACTGTCTACTAGACCATAACTGATGCTGCACAGCTAACCTGCTCCAGGGCAAGGTCTGTTCAGAGTTTGGGGTTTAAACGCGCTGTACGAAATGTCTCACTCTTCTGAACATTCTGAGTGATTCAGATTCTCAGCTGAGGTTTTATCTGTAAACCTCCTGAGCTGTACTTTGGTAATCCCACTGAATAAAGCCGTGCACTTACAGTTGGAAAACTGGATGCGTTTACACTGCTGGTACTGCAGCTGATGGAACACAGATTAGAAAATTGAGCAGTCCTTTGGTGTCTATCGCAGAGATTCTTCTAGACATAACTTTGATTTCACTTTGATTGGGCCAAAAACTAACGTCATTTCCATGTCTTCATTATGGGACAGTGTCGACCTAAATGCACTTCTTCAATATCGTGTTTGAATGAAGTTGTAGTTTCAGAGCTCTAATGTGCAGCTGAGTCACTGAGTGGGAAAATAAATCCATTAACTCACAGCAATAACAGTTTTCTACCCGTATTTCTCTCGTGTCATTTGCGGTAACAGTGTTTCTTACTGTAATATTTTTTTGTATTCCTAATAGCTCTCCGTTATTGCAACCTGGTCTTCTAAATGAAGTAGGCAGCGCATGATTGGTCCATTTTGTTCGTAAGAGTCGCATAACGTGTTAAACATCCTTTTTTATGTGAGAAAGCTCAGAGTCTGACGAAAGAAGACCTGAGGGCTGTACTATGAAGTGAGATTAGTGGGTTAGCAGTAGGGCTGCACCTAACGATTATTTTTGTATCGATTAATCTAACGATTATTTTTTCGATTAGTCGATTAATCTAACGATTAATTTATCAAAGCAAAAGCATGTCTTCTTAATATTTCAAGAATTTATTCAAACACATCGCTTGAAAAACAAAACCTTTGTTATAAAAGTAACCAGATTAAATGTCTGCACCAAAAATATGCAACCAGAACCAGCCCAGTCTTCACTGGTAATCTGGTTTAGCAACATGAATCTCTCCAAAATAAAGTTACAGCAAGAGCTGCTCAATTCAAGTAAAAAGTGCGGTGGCCTCCCTCCCACCCTGCCTCCCTTCCCTCCCTATGGTTCTGGGCTACCTGGTTGAAACTGCCAGTAGCTTGTCTCAAAGATTAAGCCATGCAAGTCTAAGTATTTATACTCCGTATACAGAAAAGTACGGAGACGTTGCTGATTGGACGACGGCGCCGTTCGTCTTTTGAACCGGAAGTTACTCTGCCTGTAGCGCGTTTTTTCAAACATGAACGTTACAGTGACCCAAACGTAGCTGCCGTTATCAGGTCATACATACGTATATTTTCGTATATTCTTGGATAGCGCCAGCTACGTTTGGGTCACCACCAGTAACGTTCATGTTTGAAAAAACGCGCTACAGGCAGAATATACTGCCGCATATACTCCCGTTACCATGACACCGCGACGCATCGACGCACGTTTTACGCGTCGACGTATTTTCGTAATCGATTACGTCAACAAATCGCCCCACCCCTAGTTAGCAGGTATGTTGAGCTGAAAGTCAGAGTTTTCAGTATCACGAAGGTGGTTCTCTTTTTACCTGGTTAGATCTCCATGGTAACTTATGCTGTGGACTTTAAATGGTTTAAATCGGCCGTAAGAAGCGTCTCCCTTTAACAAAATCATTATTAGGATTATTTGAGTGATACAGATTCTCAGCTGAAGGAAAATGTTTTATCTGTAAACCTGTAGAGCTGTACGTTACTAAAACCACTGAATGAAGTTGTGTAGTTATGTGTAGTCACAGTATCGCACAGTGTACGCATCGTGTTGCCATGGGAACCTGACATGTATATAGGTGGTGATGCAGAAATCGTATAAATATATTTTTATGTTTGGTTAGTTTACACTGTTGGTACTGCAGCTGATAAAACACTGATTATGATAGGAAGTCGTGGCCTAGTGGTTTGTGAAGCGAACTTGTGACTGACAAGAGGTTGAGGTGGGGAAGTGAGAGTGACCACTTGTCCCAGTCACCACCACTGAGGGCCCTTGAGCAAGGCCCTTAACCCCTGACTGCTCCTCGGGCGCTGCACTGCGGCAGCCCACTGCTCCTAGTATGTATAGTTAAGGTTAACTTTGAATAGGATGGGTCAATGCAGACAAGGAATTTCCCCAAGGGGATCATTAAAGGTTAGATTATTATTTATTATTATTAGAAAATGTATATTTAACTGGTATTTATTACAGAGAATATTCAGTCAGTAACATTAATTTCACTTTGATTTGGCAAAAAATTGAAGTGATGTCCTGCATTATGGGACAGTGTCAGGCCTAAAGATAAGATAAGATAAGATAATCCTTTATTAATCTCACAATGGAGAAATTAACTCGTTACATTCAGCTCTCAAGAAAAGAACACTGCAGGATAGGTGGGAAAATGTGCAAATAGTTAAATAGTAAATAGAATAAAATAAATAAGATGAAAATAAACATACTGTAATAAAACAATGTCAATAAGTAAATAATAAATGCAATACAATATCGTGTTTAAATATATGTCTTTTATAAACAAGCGGCTGCATTGATCGATAAAGTAAATACAGTGGCGCACGATCAGGTCATTTTGTTTGGAAGAAGAGTCGCATGACGCGTTCAACGCCCCCTTTTGTGTGAACACACACAGCCTGAAGCAGAAAGCCTGAATTGTTGACGGCTGATAACTACCTTCGTGATACGTGTTAAGTCTGACTGAGGCTTTAGTTTTTGTCGAGCCGACTTGCACAAAGAAAGTCTAGATATGTTGAACTTGCTTCGTAGTACAGTCTTCAGGTTAACAAAGAAAGTTGATGAACACCGTTGGATACCCGTCATTTTAAACTTATTGGGGTTTTATCGTGTCTAGCTTTGTAGTGCAGGTCTCATGTTTAAGCCTGAACAGTGTTTTTATTTTTATATTTTTACAAGCGTAATTCTCCGTTGGTCTGGACATTAATTGGCTCTTGGTCCGTTCAGGTGACACTTAAACTGTGCCCCAATATATCCACACTAACATACTGTATAGTACGCAAGAAATAGATTCAAGATGTCCCAATACACAATATGTCAACTGCAGTAGCTAACAATACCAGGATGTGCTACAACATCCAGTTGACCCACAATCCTCTGCACAGTTACTTCACAGTAGTACTATGTGCAGTATTAGTTGTATACATACTGTATAAAGCAGTCTGTACTTTGTGAGGGCAGGTGTGGTGTGTATAGAAAGTGGGAGGGGAAAAACCAAAAGGATGTGATTTGAAACGCAGCCATAGATCCAAACCACCTGCTGTTTTATTTTGACAGTTGATGTGAACTCTTAAGTGTTTTTATTCTGAAAGTCTTCCTGTGTGTGTTCCAGATGCTGTATCCTTCTCGGGTCTAAGGAGGAAACTTCGTCTCTGCTGCTGTTGTTGTTGTTTGTACAGAAACAATAAAGTGATCAATCATGTGATCGGGTCCAAAGCTGCTTCTGTCTCTTTTATTCAAACATCGTCACAGCTGGAGCTGAACGTTTCTACTGTCATTGAAAACGGCTGAAGTGTTGCTGACTTTACCTTCAGCTGCCAGCAGGAGGCAGCAACGAGGGAACTGATGCCCTGAACTCAGTCTAACAGGAACAAAAACAGCTGATTCACTGATTGAAAGAGAAATTATAGCAAAGTCATGAAACAGGTGTTTTAAATGTGACTTGTAATTTGATTTATTCAACCTGCAGTATCTCTGGTTCAACAAACCCTCCAAAATAAAATAAAATAAAGCTCCTCCTGTATGTTCTGATTTTCCATAATTAAACTCTTAATGTCTTTTTTAAGAATAGTTGAATCATCACTTAGGTATTTTCTGAGAAACGAAAGAAACTCATCAAAACTTAATTCATTACATTCAACTTCATTGTCATTTCGCAGAGTAGACGTACAGCAAATAAAACTGAAGGTTAATTATGAAACCAATAAAATACAACAAAGTTTTGAGTGTCACGTAAAACCAGTAAACAGAAATGAGGCAGAAGAGAGGTGATTTAAAAAGATGAAAAATACAATCAAATACTGACATTTTACAGAACCTCCTGTGAAATTTAATTGATCTGATGTTTAATTCTTGTTTTTACGGAGTAATTTTATTGCATCATATGCTTCAATGAAGCAACATGTTAAGAATGGTTAAGGCAGTGGTTCCCAACCTTTTTTGGTCCGTGACCCCATTTTGACATCACAAATTTCTGGCGACCCCAGGGACTACTTTTTTTTCCTAGAATTTGTTTTTGATCAAAGATGTCCGTTACATATGCAAGGAGGCACATTTTCTGCTGGTCACACAGAAAGTCAACAAAATCAGTTTTTTTCCACATCCACGGAAAACGCCAACAGTTTGTTTCTTATGGAGCTAAAACAGAGACAGTATAGGTTGTCATTGAAAAAAAAACAATTTATCATTGAAAATAAAGACTTTTTTTTCTATGACAAATTTTGGAGTTGAAGTTGTTTTTCTTGTTCAGGTTTGTGTGTCAGGTTGAAGCAAGGGAACTGAAGTAGTGGTAACTGTAAAGTCACGTGATCGCGGCCTTCAATCAAGATGCGCTCAGATATTTTTAAATGCTGCATTTTATTTGAACTAGGTTTATATTCGAGAAAGTGAAATAAAGTATAGAATACAGTTGTTTAAGATCGTGTGTGGTGTTTTAATTTTAAAAAGAATAATAATTAGTTAAAAAATATATTTTTATCAGTAATTTTTTTTATCAATTACTAGACATTTCAGGCGACCCCATTTGAATTCCAGGCGACCCCATGTGAGGTCCCGACCCCAAGGTTGAAAAACACTGGATTAAGGACAGTCTGTCATTTTGGACACATTAAGTAACACTTTTGGTTTAAGTCATTTAGTACAGTTTTTTTTTGTCATTCTCAGCACATTTTGAATAATTTGAATAATAAAATAAAATAAATACAATGCTAAATATATGGACAAGATGAATAAATATGGACTTCAAATAATATAATATAAAATAAAAATGAACCGTAGGTGCAGCATCAACCGCCCACGCCACCTGTATGGTCATTTGTTCAGGCTCCCCAACTCACAGAGAGTAGGAGAGCCTGAACAGATGGCTTTTAAGTTTGAGTTACTCTATAATAAAAACATGATCAGCAGTTTTTTTTAGTTATACATTAAAATAATGTGTATTACAATTAATCAACTTTTAGCCTCAAATTTAAAATTTCTGTTTTATCTCAAATTAAATCCAATCAGCAGACGTCTCTGACAAAGTGATGTTTTACAGACAAAAGAGTAATCAATAATGTGAATATTTATAAGGTGCAACTTTGTTTGGTCTGAACAAAGAACTAAATCCTGTAAGTTCAGGTGATTTATTTTCCAGGTGAACAATGGTGAAGCAGATTCAGTAATAGTTCACTAATAATGTTTGTGTTTGATTATTACTGATCTGAAAACAGAACTAATGTCAGCAGCAGCCTGACAGACTGAACTCAGGGCTCTGTTAACGTCCTGCTGATGTCTCACTTACTTACGTCACATTCCGACTCCATCTCCCACGATGCTTCGCGCTGCTGCTGTTCCTGCTAGTGCGCTGCAGCCTCAGTGTTTACGGAGAACAGCGGACCTGAAGGAGGACAGTCCGGGACCGAGGTGCGCTCGCGCTGTGGACACGGACAGACGGACGGACGGAGGACAGGTGAGACAGCGCGAGGACCGAGCATCATGTGTCCTCAGCTCTGTCCGAGCGCGAGGACAGTTTGTTTAATAACCGCAGCATCACAAGCTTTTACTCTGAAGGAGACTCTGTCCCAGTGTCTTTTATTCTGGAAGCTTCTTTTGGGTTACTACAGTTTTTACAGACATACTATCGTAGTTTTTAATAGTAATACTACTGCACTATTTGTGTGTATAGATGCTGAGTAGATTCTGAGTACAAAGCTGTGTAATATCACTTAAATCTCAAATAATTCTAAATTGTATCACCTCTAAATAACTGGATATTTTCTAAGTTGAACAGCAGAGTAATTTATCTTATTAACAATCAAAGACAAATACTTTTAAAGAAGAAATTGAAAATTCAGGCAACTCAGTGCAAGAAAAGTGAATCCACCTGTGATTCAGCCTAACTGCATGAACATGGATCCAAAAGAAGCAGTGAACAGCAGAACGTCTTCAGTTCGGACTGTGTCTATCTACGTCTGCATCTTGGCTCCACGTGGAAAAGAACTGACAGAAAAATATGATTGTGAGACTTCACAAAGATGGAAAAGGACGCTAGAAGAACAACTAAAAATCAGGGAAACTCAGTGTCAGCACTAATCAGGAGGTAAAGAAGGATCCATAGTATCACTAATCAGAGCTGCAGTGGTCGTCCTCCTAAAATGACTCCACAGACAGTGAACTACTTTCACAATCTAGCTGTTTTTGAAGCTCAGACAGTGAAGGACACCTCAGAACATCAACCTCTATGGATGAAGGACAAGAAAAACACACTTGTTGCTCTTTTGCATGAATTTTTAAGATACAACTTTGCTAAAGAACATGAAAAGAACTCCCAGTCTGCAGAGGAATATTCCAGCATGAGAACCATCCAAAGAACAAAATCACACAAGAGTTTCTACGGAGGAAAGTGAAAACTCCAACCTGGATAGTGTGTGTTTGACTTGAATCCAACAGAACAACTTTGAGGTATTTTTAAAAGAATGGTAGAGCAACACAATGAAGCAAAGAGCAGCTTAAAAAGTAGTCCTAAGAATGAAAAACATCTCTGCAGAAATTAGTGGACTCTAGTATCCACCATGATGATGATGATGAATCAGAATCAGGTCACATTTAAGTGATACTGCACAGAGATTTACTCACTGCTGCTGTAATCTGTGTTTTACTGCAGTATTTCACTTAAGTCATGTTTCTATGTTTAATCCATCAGTCTCGCTGAGTTTTTCTGTGTTTCTGTGTTTCTTTCAGAGCTCTTTAGTTTCTCAGAGGTTCTCTGGAGGTTCCAGAGGTTTCAGGGTCAGTCGGTGTCAAAAGTTGCAGCTCCATGTGGTCTGATAGAAGATGAAACAACATGACTTTGGACAGAGCGAGTCTCTGCCGGGGTCAGAGGTCCACCTGCACCAGGTGAGAACAGTTCATCACCTCAGAGCCTTTAATCAGTCTGGTGGGTCTCAACAGGAGGCTCACGGACCTCAGAGGCTCCACTGCAGGAGCTGCAGGGGACGAGCAAAGATTCAGAACATAATTACACTTTGACTTGAAAACTGAGGACGAAGTTTGAGGACAGAAAATAAAAACAAATCGATTTTATTATCCTGCTGAAAGTCAGTCATTGAACGAAACTAGATAAAAGTTGGAAATAAATATGTCAAAGTGCTGCTAAACTGTTTTCAGTGGGGAAAAGATAATATTTTCTAGGTTTTTCAGACATTCTGTGCCTAAAAATAATTCACAGCTAATTTAATATTATTTTTCAACTAAAAAACAAACATGCAGATTTGATGCTTTTGTTTATTTTGCAAACTGAACGTCTGACTAATCGATCAATCAGTGAAACAATCTGCAGCTTAATTAATGATAATCATTAGCCACTCCACAATGATTAATTAATCAGCTACTCAATGTGGTAAAATAATTCAATAAAAACGTCATAAAAACACCAAAAAACAAAGTGAAGAAACAGATTAATATGGAACCAATAAATCTGATCAATACATGATAAGAAAATTAAGCTTCAGAATAAAAGCAGGAAAAATAAATAAAAGACTGCTTCAAAATAAAAGCTTGGGAAGAGAACAAAGCTGCTCCTACATCCCCTCTGTTTACATAATGAAGTCCCGCCCCCGGTGATGCTGAGTGGGCTTCTGATTGGCCAAGGCTGGAGGGGGGCTGAGGGGCTGTGAGGCGTCTGATTGGCCGAGGCCGAGTGAATGGTGGCGATGTGCATCACGGGGAGGAAAACGTGAGCTCTGCACGTGCTCAGTAGCAGCCTGTCTGCTGAGAGAGATGCTGCATGTGAGCACGCTCAGAGAGGAGCTGTAGCACACACACAGGGACTTGTGTCTTTGTGAGGACCCTCAGTGACACTAACAGTACCCGGAAATCAGGTTCTGATCCAAACCCACATCAGCAGCCCTGTTACCATGGTTACCTGCAGGTTAATATTCATCCACTAACTCAACAGTTAACAGCCAATCAGAGAGCATGATTTCTTGTGTGTGTTGAATAATGAGGCTGTGTGGGTATGTTTGTGTTTGTGTGTGTGTGTGTTTAGACCCATTTGAACAAAGAGGTTTGAATCTATACAACAGATGTATCAATAAAGTTTGATTGATTGATTGATTGATTGACCTGTATGTCATCAGGGTGCGCTGGGTTATTGTGAGGACGGATCAGCTGGTCACCATGGTGAAGAGCTGGAGGAGGGCGGAGCTAAAGAGCTGGAGGAGGGCGGAGCTAAAGACCAGAGTAAAGTTGGAGAGAGCAGCAGGTAAGACACAGCCATATTTTGTCTTCCTGTGTTTGTGAGGACCATCAGCTCACGTGAGCGTCTCTCTGCAGGTGTGGTCACCCGGTCGACAGGGCGGGGCTTTTCTCCTTCATGACGTTTCATTGGCTGACTCCACTCGTTGTGCACGCTCGCAGGAAAGGGCAGCTCCTATTGGACGACATCTGGCCCGTGTCGCAGCAGGAGAGTTGCCATGACAACAGCTTGAGGTAGGCGGAGCTAGTGAATGATTCTTTGCCTCTCTGTATATAAATCTATATCAGTATTGATCAGTATGTGTGTGTGTATGTGTGTCCAGACTCTGGTCTCTGTGGGACGAAGAGTTCAGGTCGAAGGGCAGCGATGCGTCTTTGTGTTCAGTGGTTTGGTCTTTCTGTCGGACTCGCCTCCTCCTCTCCATCCTCTGCCTCACCGTCACTCAGCTAGCCGGATTCAGCGGGCCGGTGAGTCACGACCAGTTAGACCAGTATGACCAATATGACTCAGCTGGTCCTGTCACTTAGAACCAGTAAGCCCACTAGGGCCTAAGTACTAGTACTAGCGTGATCAGTGGGACTAGTAAGTCCAGTAACACCCAAGGGACCAGGTAAGAAGAAGAAGAAGAAGAAGAAGAAACCTCTATTGTCATGAATATATTTTTACAGCATTGTGAAATGTTGTTTTCGCATATCCCAGTTGGGGTCAGAGCACAGGGTCAGCCATGGTACAGCCCCCCTGGAGCAGGAAGGGTTAAGGGCCTTGCTCAAGGACCCAACATTGGGGTTCGATCCTCCGACCTTCTGATCAGTAGCCCAGGGATTTAACCGTTGCGCCACCACTGCCCCAGACCAGTATAAATAGGGAGACTAGTATAACTAGTAAGCCAAGTATAATTAGTAAGATCACTATGACCAGTAATACCAGTAAGACCATTACAACCTCAGTATAACCACTGTAACCAGTATAGCTATTATAACTAGTGTAACAAGTATAACCACTAATACCAGCATAACTATTGTAACCAGAATAACTACAATACTAGTATAACCAGTGTAACCTGTGTTACCATTATAAACAGTATAACTAATCTAAACACTGTAACCAGTATAACTATTATAACCTGTATAACTAGGATAAATAATATACTAGTGTATCTAGTATAACCACCAGTGTAACCTGTATAAATATTACAACTAGCATAACCAGTATAAACATTATAACTAGTATAATGACTATAACCTTTATAAATAATATAACTAGTGATAACCAATGTAACCGTCGTAGAATTAGTGTAACAAGTATAAA
>OMNN01083350.1:0-20401 GCA_900302755.1 Chromis chromis | reverse complement strand
CGTTACAATGAGACTGTTAGGGTTTGATTTATCAGGCATTTTCACAGCAGGTGGGCTTAAACCTCTTTCAGTTGTGGGTATTATGATTTCTGTGCCTATGAAGCTCTGCCATGAGGACGCAGATATATCTGTCGTCCATTCAAGCTTGATAATGCAACAGAAGAGACAACACATGCATAGCTACCACGTGTGCTGTATAAATAAAGCAGAATTTTCACATCCACACAGCTTTCAAGTTCAAAAGACCCGAGATCAAAAATGTCAGAACTTCACATTTCACATGGTGACTGAAAATATGTTTGAGCTGAAAATTAAGACAAGGTCATGCTGACAACAGACGGGTACACAGTACAGCATATTAAGTTTAAGTTTTAAAATTAAGTTTTTCCTCATCTCAGCATATTGTTTTAGACTCTGAGACATGAATACAATATAAAGTAAATAACTGACCTTGTAGTCGTCCTAATTATGTTCAGTTACTTCACTGCACACAGGTAGAGCTTCCTTTAAACATTTCAACGAAGTGGTTTCTGTTTGTGCTTGTCTTATTGCTTTTTTTTACATCAACAACTCTGGCCCTCAGGCTGCTGATGACCTGTGATCATGACCTCTGTTTAGCTCAGGAGGAGCTACCACAGCCTCCCTTCCAATCATAGTCTCTCCAGTGTTTTTGGCCTCTTTGTCCTGCAAAAATATTTATCTTTTCTGCTCCTTCTCTGTGATTGACTGTGGGGAAACACAGTGCTGCATAAGGCATGAAGGAGGCACCGGACGCCACACAGGCCTGTGTTAGTTCAGGGGCTCTGTGCAGACAAGTCTGCATATATTATAGTAGATCAGCTGGAACATGTTTGTCCCACTGGTACAATTCTAAAGTTCATGTTAGCTGAGAGGCTTACTAAAAGTGAGAAGACATGCATTATTTATCAGGTGATGTTCACTGTAAACATTGCATTTCTTGTAATACACTCACTGTGTATTCTGCAGCGGGCTAACAGACTCTAGATCTGATAAACTAGTGTCAGGAAAGAGCAAAACATCACATATAATGAAGGTTTAAAACTTAATTTAGTGCAGATAACTAAAAACCCAAGGGAAATGTCTTGTGGGCTTGTAGGGATACCTCAATAAACAGAGATTTTCTGCTCGTAAGAGAAGAAGGACATCGAACAGTCCAAGGTCAAGGGTCAGCTTGGTTGCTTCTTTACAGCCAGTTGACAACTTTTAAACATCACTTGTTGGCAGTCTTCTCCGTGTCATCACCATGGACTCAGCTGGCAACACACTTCAACTTTTAGAGGCCCAACTTTGCCTTAACATCACAGCGCCAGGAGTTTCCTCTTGGCTGCATGCAGGAGAATCGACGGCTGCGTTCCAAATCGTATTCTTTTTCTCTTTTCTTTTTGTATTTACTGCAGCTGCCCTCACAAAGGTTTAATGCAGTAGGACATTGGGACATACTACTTTGTCATAATAATGCGCCTTAAGCTTTGGCCGTTGCATCCTGTAGTGTGAGTTGAGCTGTCATCTGTCTGTGAACTCTCGGGGACTCAAGCTTGTGAGAAATGAAAAAGAGGCCCATATTTTAAAAAATAATATAAAAAATGATGCTCTGGAACTCTCTTCTACTTGGATCAGGCTATCTTCCAATATATTCCTATCGTTTTTGTGGTGCAGTTTGTCATTTCTGCTCAATCAATTGTGACAGTTTAACAAGCAACTTTCTTTTCATGTTTATGACAAAATATTTCATAGCAGTTAATTTAAACAAAAGACACTTGTGCTCAAAAAGAAAGGATTCATATATCAGTGAAGGACCTAGGATCCCTAATCTTTCACTATACATACCAGTGAGCAGTGATTCCTAGCATGTCTCTGGGGGTCATCAGGTGGAAACCTCCCTTCAACGGTGTTTCGCCAAAGTATGACAAAGTATTTCACAGCAAAAACTACTCTATATGTTTTGTATTATTGTGACATGCAACTACATATGGTTCAGAAAATATCATTAGTTGACAGCATCATCAATTTGTTAATGTATTTTTTAGCACAAAAATGGGACTTTTCAACTATTTCAACTCAGCCAAAGACTATTTGATGTATTTGTCCAACATTAAATTGGCTCCATCTTAACCAGCTACAATACAATGTTGCTTACATGGTTACATGGCACAAGACTTTCAAATGTGTCAACTTTTATGTTTTAATAATTTAGTACAAGTAAAAGTTGATATTACTTCTTTCATTACGGTGCTATGTTTACTTAAGGAGAGTATCTGAATACCTCTTCCAGCACTGTGCATTTCACTGTGGAAGAAACTGGGATACTCTGAAAGGAATTATAGTGTTGAACTGCCATCTAGTGGTGAAGTTCCAATGCAGTTAGAAGCAACACAAGTGAAAAGGTTAAAATGTCAGACTTGAATCAATCACCTTTTCATATTTAATCATCCATAATCAAACACAAACAAAATGACTCACTCGACACAACATCACCTTATTGACAACTTCTTATAGTGATGTAATTGATCCGTCTGTATTTTTTCTCTCCATGTCAAACACAGTTTTCATTTCTGTCTGCTTTGCCCTAGTGACAGTTTCACAGCCTCACATCTGTACATTAGATGGAACACATAGATGAAAGACAGAGACAGACACATCCAAAGACATGTTCAGTCAGAACAAGTGAAGCCATAAAGACTCCTGGAGGTCAAACCACAGTCACTAGAAAGTTTCCATATACGTTACTGCAGCTCTCAGACTCACTAGATCTTTCTTTTCTTTTCTCCTTCTCACTAATGTTCCTTTCCTCCTCCCTCCCTGTTCAGGGTGGGGGTGTTCAGCACAGAGGCCATTTAGAGATTGGCGCCAGGTTTGATCGCATGTTTCCGTGAGAGTATCAAATCTAAGTGTAACAAGCCCCGGTGGAACACTAACCTTCCAAACTCACACCTGCATTCACGGCCCTCTGCCCTGCCAGTGCTGCTCTGTAATGTAAATGGATGGCTGTTATTCACATTAATCACAGCATCCAGATGTGTGTTTTTATATGGAGCATTCCAGCATCCAGGAGAAGGGCTCGTTTCTGAGCAGGTTAAGTTCACCACAGTGCACCTCCTGACAAAGCAGGACACCTAATCACAGCGCAGATAGACATCTTAACTTAACAGCTGGTTTTTCATCTGAATTGTAAATAGATTTGTCTTTGCCAAGTCGCTGACATCTAGTTGATCTTTGAGAAAGAGAAAAGGTCACGGCGGCCTCGGAGGCTTTAATGACGTGTTAAAAAGTGCTCTGTGGAAACTCATGAAGCAGACCACCTCACCCTGGGCCCTGCTTTTGTGTCGCCGTGCTCTTAAAATCATGAAAGGCAGAGCACATATAAAGCAGTCCTGCTGTTTTCATGAGGAAAATGTTACTGTTTGAATTGAGGTGTTTTTTCTACATTTATCACAGCGACATCTCAATCCCGCCCTGATGCCAGGAAATCACAAATTCATCAACAAAGGAACTATTTTTAAAAGAAAATCATTAAACTTCCAAAATATTCTTATTTGCTCGTGATAGCCCAGATGTGCATAGGATGACAGAGCGGGAAAAGGAAACAGTCTGGACAAATGTCTGCACTGGGAAAAAGAGAGTCCAAATTTGAGGCTGTTTTTCTTTATTTGATATGATAGTCGTCATAGAGAAAGGAAGGAAGTAGTTATCCGTGGTATCTCTGGCTGCGGATTTGGCCACTTGATGTATGATTTCACTGGAGCTGAGAAGAAGATCAGCAGTCACGCCTGTTTGCTCCTCAGCATCCAATCGGACTGATGCCTGCAGCAAAGCCCATCGCTATGACCTCACACGCTGCCTCATGCCAAGGAAATCGCCCTTGGGTGTTGCAGCAGGGAGTAAGGGAGGGTGTGGTTTGGTTATCCACTCACAATTACTCACACACAACATTGCACTAAGCCATAGACACGAGTGCTCTGTCTTTGTCCCTGCTGTCATAAATTGTAAAGTCCTCCTGTGCAAAAACCTGCATCCTGCTCCGTCCCAGATGTGTTTAATGACCTCTCTGGGCCACAGATATCACGGTCTCTCTTGAAAACACAGAGTCCTTGTCGACGTGCAGTGGCTCATTGACTCCGCTGTTGAAGGGTGACTCCATCATAGGAAAGATGGTTCGCATTTAGTAGTCGCTGCTTTGATTTCCTTCATTCCTTCTCCCCTCTGTCTATTTCAGCTTTGCTTTTGATTTACACGCTGCAGTTTGGTCACCCATAACCGTGTCATCATGTGCTGTGATATACGGCCCCACATTAATATTCCCCTTCTGGTCTGGCTGTGGGATCAGGGGTGGGTACTCATCGTGCTCAAGCTCCACAAACCCAGCTCTTGCCAGTATGGAGCACATTAAGAAGAGCCAGAGGAAACATCACACGGTCCAGCAGCACTGAGTCAGGCCTGCACCACTAAATTGGAAACTTAAGCTGGATTTGCAGCTCTCAGTCGGTGTCAGGGTGAGCTCCAACTAGTATTTGGGCCATGGGTGAAGATTTCACCTCTAGCACCTGCTGAAATCTTGCCACTGTAGTTACAATGGAAGCAGCAGTTTAATCATTTTTGCTACCAGATGACGTCTAGATTCTCTGTGTAGTCTGTCAAATAAAGTGTGAGGCCCATGACAGCAGCCAATCTCCTCTCTCATCTCCATCAGTCCACAGTCGCTCTGTCCATGACCACAGCACACCTGAGTAAACAACCACCCCCCCACCTCCAGGCTCACAGAAGGACAACTGAGCTGAGACGGGCTTCCCCCAGTTATATCATGGCAGCAGGACCCGGCCTGTGTCCCCGGAGTCAGGACCTCTCTGAACCGTTGCAGATCTGACAAGACACTCATTGTGTGGAAATGTAAAGAGGAGGCATGGTGGAAGTTTCCATGACACAGGGATCCTGCATATTTTTTTCCAATCCAAGTCTTTCAGTATTACTAATGCAAGGGTTAACAGAGCATATTTTGTATTTTTTACGAGGACATGGATGAATTTTGACGTCCGTTTTTGGAGAAACTGTATATAAGCTTGTTTAAGATTTCTGTTTATACTGGAATGAAACCATGACGCATAGTTTTGGTCTTTCTGTGGGAAAAATCATAAGATGCTTTTATGCGACATTCTCAGCATTCAGGATATTTTGTTCTCGACAACATCCTCTGATGTGGGATGCTAATTACTGCAAAGCCACCATGTAATCTTTAATCAGTATCAGCTCCGACAAATACCGCAGTCACCCCGGAAACAGCTGAGTGTGATCAGCAGTGGATGAATATGATTTGCATCTGATCAAAACAACAAATGCACTTTTCTTTCATCAAGAACTCTCGATAGTGGTGCATTTAAACAAACAGGCAAACTGCTGAAAACTAATATATCTCATAGTTGTCAGTGAGTGATCCTGTTAGTCCTAATCTTTAAGAGGACTTAGAGTTTATGGAGGCCTGCTCAGTGTCAGCTCAGCAGAGCGAACGGCTGATTTCAGCCATTAGATATGGTTTGAGGAGCTGACAGGGTAATTGGTTTGCCTGGTGAGGCGGTCTGGTGCGGGCAAAGCCAGCAGCCAGAGAGACCTAATTAGATGGCAGAAACATTAAAGCAGTCACAGCTGGGATGAAGCTGCTGGGATTCCCTGAAGAAACTCATTCAGATGTAAAGATAATGTTGCACTTGCACACGTGGATAATGCACAATATTATTATTCTACTGTACTCAGCAGGATTTTTATTCTTTATTGGGGGGATGGACCAATGAGAGCCCCTCTCAGCTCTCAGATAGCAAACCAGCACACAGGGAGGATCACAGGTCATCAAAAGGGATGCACTATGGTCATCTATCTAACAAGAGAGGTGGCATCCCTTGAAATTACCTGACGTATATACTACTCACTTCTTTTTTTTAAATACCCTTTATAAGGATGAAGTGTACATTTGCACCATTAATTTTCTGTGCACAATTTTGCACCTAAAATTACACGCTAATGGAAAGTGCAAAGAAGTGTTTTCTCTTCTGCTTTTGTATATGTGTTACACAAAAATGTCATATCATTTTTTTGATGCTTTATATAAGATAGAGTCTTATGTGGTGGCCCAAATGTTGCACTGCAATATTCCCACCTCTGTCTTATTTTATTGATGGAGCAGCAGCGTCCTCTATTGGATCAAAGTGAAACTCTAATGTCAAAAAATTTAAATTGTAGGGAAATATTGAGAGTATTGCAGAAAAATCACCACAGTGGCCCTCTGAAAGTCTAAGACAGGACGGCATTCATAAGTCCAGTGAGGATTTGGTAAAATGTATCCCTATGTGCATAAACTTCTAATTGGTTTAATAGTATTACCATGCTATGTCAATGGATCATCGTGGGTTTATATCTTAAGATGGCAAAGTGAGTGACATACATTCAGTGCATATCTCTTCAGGAGGGCAGTAAAGGTATTTCTAAAACAAAAAAAACAACAAAAAAAGTAAAAAAAACTATTGCTTAAGTGATGGTAAGGCTACAGAAAAAATACAAAAAGGCACAACAAAAAACAGACAACCTGGAGTTGCAGGAAACTACAAATCTGCCATTTATTCTTTAAAAAAAATCCATCATAAAAGGCACAGTTGGAGAATATATTTATCACACAGCACAAATTAAAACATCGTGAAATCAGCATGTTCATCCTATTCATCCTTCAAGTCATTAGAGGGAAAATTAGTAGTGTTGGATACAAAGTCAGTGGTGACGTACAGTACATGGATTGTAAATGAGAAAAAAATAAATATAAGTGTCATATGGAATGCATCTGGTCATTCCTGCAACATAACAAGCTACTGGTCCTGTTCTTATACAATATAAGAATCTATTATTTGGAAAAAAATTATGTCGTGTTCATGTCACAAACTAACTGTTCTGGTATTACATATTAAAAAAACAGCACCAAAAAATGCAAATAATGAAAGGAAATTTAAAAAAAAACACGAAACACAGCAACCACTAACACTAAAACCACTGATCAATATCAGTCACTCAAGTACTGGAGGATATGAAGCATCAGTAGCACCATATTGTGTGTCCTACAGCACACAGCCTGCAGTAAAACATCAGATATGTGGAATACAGTTCCTAATTTTAGCTGTCTGACTAAGAAAGTGCTAGCGTGTAGGTCTACGTTTTACCTGAAAAATGCACTTGTAAGTTTCTCAATATCACTAAAATACTGTTAGTATCTATCAAAATCTCAGTCACAGAGTAAATATAGTGAACTACAACAACTGTTTTTTAGCTGCCAGGCTACTTTAGTTCCATCTGTGATGTCCTGTATGTCCTGTAAAACTGTTTTCCAACACTGTAAACTCTGAATAGCCTTTGGTTGGTAAAAATAATTAAGTAATTCAAGCATAAGAGTAACCATGTAGCTGAAATCAGATAAGAAAATACCTCAGAGTTTATTTCACAGCCAGAAGAAACTGTAGTTCTGTTGACAATGCAGCCGGAGTTCACAGATGGCTCGCTGTGAGACGACCAGGAGACAGGCTTCTTTTGCTGTTAAATGCCTAAAAAACATGATGATGTTGATCGTGTTTGCAATAAATTAAAGCAAAAAAACAAATCTGATTGCATAATACTTGGATTGTGAAATACATACCCTTAGGGCCATGGATGTGCATGCAAGTTGTTAAGTGGGAAGAGTGAAATTAATCTGAATGTCATTAGCAGTTGAGCAATGTTACATCCAGCTAAAGAATGCAGTCCCTTTTTGACCAAAAAACCCAAATTGTTTTTCCTTTGTTTTGTGTGGTGGCTTGGACTATCAAATTTTATAGAGACTTACAAGACTGCGAGTCGGACTGAGAGAGCGAGAACGCACAGGGCTGGCACTCCTGCTTCTGCTTCGGCTTCTAGTCCACTGCAAAAACAGACGGATACACATACATGAGCCTTACCATGTATTTTCATGCTCTTCCATAAAGTCAAGCCCAAAAATATTTATAGCCATGCCAAATTTAGTTTTACAGGGATTTTTTTTTATTTTGACTAATAGCTGTCTTCTGGCTGGAAATGACATAAACAAGGAACAAAATATGGTAACACATTGCACTAATATAATAATAATCTAACCTTCATTGATCCCTTGGGGAAATTTCTTCTCTGCATTTGACCCATCCTATTCAAAGTTAACCTTAACTATACACACTAGGAGCAGTGGGCTGCCATGGTGCAGGGCCCGGGAAGCAGTCAGGGGTTAAGGGCCTTGCTCAAGGGCCCACAGTGGTGGTGACTGGGACAAGTGGTCGCTCTCACTTTCCAAACTCAACCTCTTGCCAGTCTGGGGGCTTGAACTGGCGACACACCGGTTACAAGTTTGCTTCACAAACCACTAGACCACCACTGCCCAATGAGAGAAGTTAATGATGAATTTTAACTATTTCTATGGGTTTTTAAAATATTTTTGCTAAAATTGCCATATACAAAATTATTCATATCACTTTAATTCATCATCAGTTTTTGGAAATGCAGCTTCTATGCCATTCCAAACAGTCCTAATAATTTCTACCATGTTCCAGAGCGTTCTAATGCACTACAAACTGAGAACAGCTAATGCAATAGTTTATAAAAATTTGTGTAAAAATGTTTACAAAAGAGTCTAGTGAGCTTGTTATTAGGGTCCATCACTGAGAGAGAGTTGTGCGTTGTGGCTGCTCATAAGGCGGGGTAAAGCTAGAACGCCATGTCCAAGTGTTTTTAAGTGCTGGCGGCCACAACAGTGCAGAGCAGAATAACAAAGTACAAGGAGTTCCACACTGTGAAAAATCTTAAAGGGTGTGGGAGGAAGCCAAAAGTGAAGAATCCAAGGACACCACATCCTGATGAATCAGAGCAATTCTGGTACAAACATCTCAAATCAGACACTCCGTACCTCCAAGACAATTGTACAAGAGTTCACCTGGAAAAAGAAGAAAGCTACTGGCTGTCAGTTCTATGAGATTAGATGAAAATGAGGCTGTTTGGACACCGAGATGAGGGTTTTGTTTGGTGAAAGAAAGGAGAAACTTTCAACCCCAAGAACACCATGGTCATGTGCAAGCATGATGGTGGGAATGTGATGCTTTAGGGGCGTTTTTCAGCCGACCAGCCAGGTAACCTTGTCAAAGTAAACGGCATCATGAAAAAAAAGAGGACGGCATTAAAATTTTGGAGGAAAATATCAGATAGTCTGCAGAACAACTTGGCCTTGGGCAGCACTGGATCTTTCAACAAGACAAGAGAAGACAATGATCTGACAACAGAGGCCGAGCAAAGAATAACAGAAAACAATATCAACGTGTTAGAGATTCATTAGAGATCAGAATTTGGCGTGGGTTTGAATAAGTTTGGGCTTAAGCTCTACTTCTGAAGACCAACATCTGAATTAATTTCATTGGTTGTTTTGTTAAATATTATAAAGTCAGTACCGGAGCGCCTCTCTTAGTCACCGCCTCGCCCTTCACAATCACAGTGTTTCCTTCCATCAAGGCTGGCCAGACATGGTACATCACCAGAGGAGCAGTGAACTCAGAGTCATAGCTACGTCTGTACCTGTTATAGAGAGAGATTGGAAAAACGTAAGACAGCCGGGAGTGTGAATGCTGAGGGTGACATCTACTGGTAGAAGCATCAAATGGCAAAGTGAGAGGCTGCAGCTCATAGAGGGATGTTTTCCAATGTGTAAAAAAATGGGGGGGAAAATCTAGTTTTTTACCTTTTTAATATGTCCATTTATTGTTTTTTATATAATAAATAAATAAGCAGTGAGCATTTCTGCATTAAAACTGCAATGTACCAATGACAATCTCAAAAACACTGATTCAGACTTCCAGAGTTTCATATGTGACAAGTAGTTTTACAGTGTTTGACCAGAGTCGTGAGTGATCTGGTGAGCTCAAGGTGCAATAATTGGAGAGGAAGCAACAGTGTTAACTTACATTTAAGCCATTTTCAGGCAGTGAGTGATTATTTTCAGGGTAAAAAAAATTCTAAATATCTAAGTTTGATACACAGAGATGACTTTTTAGAGGTTAAATCAACAACCAGAGAGCAAATTTTAACTCTCTACTTCTACATATGCTTCCCAGGACTGACCTGCTGTCATTGTAAAGTTCTCCATCACTTGCAAAGGCCAAGTCAAGCGGTATGTCCAGAGTCTGCATGGCGAAGGCGACCCTGCACACCTCCCTGATCAAGGCACTGATGAGGACAAAGTCTACTTCAGGGGGGAAGGAGATGCGAGGGTCCACATTCATGGCATTGATCACATCCTGGGGAGATGAAACTCACAGTCAGATACAATGCCGCTTTCAGCACCAAGTGTCAAACTACCACAGTTTGTTCATAAATCTTGCAAGGGACACAGCAGAGTGTATTTCATCCTACATTGACGCTGGCCTGAACATCATAGAGGTCCAGATTTCTGACGATGTAGTCCACAGCTGCATCCTCGAGGCTTTCTGGCCCAAAGTGGGACGTGGACAAAGTCTTTCTCACTCGCAGCTTGAACTGGCGGTAGGCCAGTTTAGCTATCTTGAAGGATTCCTAAGACATGAAAACAGAAATTTTAAAGACCCATCATGTGAGAATCAAGTTTTCCACCCCGTTAACATGTGCATATGGTGTTTTTTACATGCTATGAGACATGTCATGAGTGAAATAAGCAGTCAAAGGGTGTAGATGGAGGCAGGGACTTTGTAGAGCAGCACATTCTAAAGGACACAATATTGAGAGGTACTGTACATCTAAGACATTTTAAGGCAGGAGGGATTATTTTAATGGAAAAAACCTTCTAAATGTTTAACTCTAATACACAGATGAGTTTTCAGGAGTTTAATCAATGACTCGAGTGGGACTTTAAAGTACATTTTTGTTACACCAGCCCAACTGAACTGATTTGTCACGATGTCCTTCTGCTCTGCTCATATTTACAGCAACTCTAAAATTATTACAGTCATACCACAACAGCAATGAAGATGATTTTCTGAACCATCTCCAAGTCGACAATGTAGCGTCGAAGCAGGCTCTGGGCCTCCAGACGCTCCACAGCGTACAGGTCACTGAAGCGCGACACCAGGCGAGCGTGGCGGGACGAGTTGGTGAGCTGAGCTCTGGTGGGCGACTCGCTCCTCACTGGGCTGGAGGAGCGGCTAAGTCTGGGCAGGGGGTTCGGAGAGCGACTTCTCACCAACCTGAGGAGGAAAAATAAATATAAAACCACATGAATTATTTCAGACTCTGTAGAGCAGGGGTGTCCAAACTTTTTTCCCTTAGGGCCACATACAGAAAAATATACGAAGGACTGGGCCACTTACTAGAGGTGAGGTATACTTCCTCACTTCTAATACATAAATGTTAGTAAAAATCAATCAAATGCAGGTAAATTACGTTTGAGCAAGCTAGCTATCATTTGCTTAACCTTCTCTTCCCACTCGACGCCAGTGTCGGACGTGAAGGCCTGATGTTTCATAATGTCGTCGTACATTGTACTCTTTCGTCACTGCAACAGTTTCATTGCTAATCAAACACCTGCCGTTGGTTTCAATGAAGAAATATTCATTTTTCCACCGAGTCTGAAATTTTCTGCACTCTCTTGCGATCTTGCGTCTCTTTGGTTCTGCCATTTCTGGTGACCCTCAGCATTTTTTTTCTTTGATTGCTTTGTGGAGATGCTACCTTGATCAAGACAGATGCTCCACCTAGTGTTACAACTAAGAACTACAATACAGTTAAGAGAAAATATTATGCGCGGGCCATAATCCCCTATGTTTTTAATCTTTGATACGGGCCAATTAAAAATGGATGGCGGGCCGCATTTGGCCCTCGGGCCGTAGTTTGGACACCCCTGCTTAGAGTGTGAGTATACACTGTGTGTGTTGGGTACATGCTGGTACCTCTCCTGCAGCATGGCCTTCTCTGTGCTCAGGTAAGACACTTCATCTCTCAACAGGCGAATCTGCCGCTCATAGTCGTCAAGAGCATCCAGCTTCCTCTTATAAATCTCCACCTGCTCATGTGTGGATCTCAAACTGAAACACACACACATTTCACATCAACAGAAAAGTACACTTATGGCACTTATAGTAAATATAATATTGCAGTATTTGATTATGTCACCCACTCTGCTTTTAGTTGTAATATTTCATCTTCAGTGGCCAGCAGGGTTGTTGCTGATTTGTTCTTTGTCTCATCCAGTTCGTTTTTAGCATCAATAAGTCTGTTAAAACAAATCACTGGTCACATCCATAATATGGAACATTTTCAATTATCCAAAGTGCATCTAAACTAAAAATGAGCCTCTAAGTAAGGACTCTAGTAGCTTTTATGTATGAGACTCACTCTGCTCTGACTGAGTCCAGCTGTAGGCGAGTCGAGCACAGCTGAGTCTCCATCTTCTGCATGTCGCTCCCATGGGAGACCGAAAGCTCCCTGATCCTTCTGTCCTTTTCCACTGAGTCCTAAATGATGATACAGTTCAGTCAGTAACCACAACACCAGATGACTGTAATAGAAGTTACTTTAACTGGTTCTGGATTTCATGTTTTTGTGCAGTGTTACATTGGATGAAATTAATGTTGAGACCTGGATGAGCTGCAGACTGGTGTCATCAGTGACTGAGGGCCTCGCCATGGAGAAACAGGTTCCAAGCCATGGTAGCAGTCGTGTTTTCAGAGTGTCCACTCCAGCATAGTGTCCCCCTGATTCATGACAAAAGATATTATGAAAATATGTTCAACTAATGCCCGACTCACAGATAGATCAGTATTAGCATATATGTTGTCTGATATACCAATATAAAAGCGTGCTTTTTTGATTTAGAAATGATGTCATCATATAGTTTATCTAGCAGAGCAGTTCAGACCCTGTTGTTTACAGTGCTCTAAACAATCTCTGCAGCACATGTAGCAGAGCACACATCACAGCTGAGCAGATGGTGCAGAGTAAGCGGTGTCATTACTGTAACTGATATCTAGTTTGTGAAATGCATTGCTAATTAAATAATAAACAAAGACCCCATTGTTTTCCCTTTTCAATATAACAAATATGTCTTTCTAACAAATGGATTGGTATCTGTCGGCTCTACGCTCAGTGGTTTTGTTCGTTTTGTTTTTGTTCTGTACTGCAAAGGTCAAACGTACCTTCAGCCGCTGTGAGGTTAAGGATGGCAAACAGTTGGCCTTGGATCTTGGCGGTGAGTTCAATCAGCTCACAACATCTGTTCAGATTCTGGTCACAGGAAATCACCTAGAAGGATAAATGTGACCAAAGAAAAGGCTAAACACATGCATTAAGATTTTAATTTTAATATGTTACAAGTGCAGATGAACTATTATTCAAAATATTATCAAAGTAACAATATGGCCAAGTGCAATATTCAAATCCTAGGAGCTGCATTTTTTTGATAAAGGTAAAATGTATCACAATATAACATTATAAATGAAGCACTGTGGTGAAACAGATGCCCTGACCAACAAATCTTATTTTCTACACATTAAGGGGACATGCTTGTTTGGTACAGATCACAACAAAATTTAATTTTTTTCAGTGGAAAAAAAAAGAAAAAAATACCATTCCCACTAAAATCAGGACTCAAATTGCAGAGTCACAAAATCTGTCAAAAAGATCTCTCAGCCCTAAGCTTCATTACGTCAACTAGCTTTTTTCTATTGTACTAGGCAATTCATTTTCTGTTACAGCTAAATGCACTGTTGTTACATTGATCGCTCATTTATAGTTTTCATACAGATTTTATTTTATTATTTTAAACTTAAATGAAGCCATTTTGGGAGACGGATGAGGGCAGATTCATTCCACTCAAACACTAAAGAATCAAAAAGCTACATAAGAGATGCAACAGGTGTCCTTGTTTCTAACCCAGCTTTCTCACAATGCTGTAAAATAATACTGGGTGAATTTTAGTTTAATTAATTTACTTTATTTTTAAAGAATGTATGTACATTAACAAAGGTGCTTATGGGAGGGGTTCACAGACCCAAAAAGAAAGGGTGAGGTCACAATTAAATATATCACTCCATGGGAAAATGTTGAAAATATAATTATTTTTTATTGCGTTTTGGTTCTTAAAGTATCTCATAGACGTACCATATTTATCCAGTTCTTGATAATAACTTCCCAAATCTGATTTGAAGTAATCCCATTGCTTCTTATTAATGTGGTCAATTCATAAAATATGAACAAATTTTATTTCAAATGCTGGGTGAATTTATAGTATAACCTGCTATATATAACCTATGTTTTAAGTTTAGACACATCCCAACAGGTGTCGTGCCAAAAAGTGATTGTGTGCAGAATTCTTATTGCCCATTATACACACTTCTACAGCTGCTTTTATGAGGATCAAACAGGCATATCCTGCAAATTCACAAAACTTTATGTCTGTGGTGATAAAAGTGTGTTTTTGTGAAACTTTAACATTTCTCGTAACTGATTAATTGTGAGCAAAAAATGTCTACAGTTTATAGCGTAATCAGGCCTGACATTTAGGATGATTATTGGCAATACTACAATATTTTTTCTGATGTTTAGGTTTTATGTGTTTAGTATATCTACGAGGGGATTGATAAGTTTTGAGCCTGACCAAGAAAACAAGACTTGTTAATCAAAATGTTTAGTACTCTGAGAGAGCAACATGTCACAATAGTTTGAGTTCAATTTGGACTCATTGTGTGCATTAATGTATGTATAATACCTGAGTCAAGTAGGGTAGGGTAGTTCATTCAAGCTAAATGAACAGAGTTGGTGACCATGCTGTGATACAGTACCTGTCCCGAAAGGGCATGTGTCTCCCAAGGAAATCCATGAAGACATGGTTAACACATTAGGAAATGATGCTCCATCTTATGCCACAGTGAAACGATGGACAGCCGACTCGCTTCATTTTGCTTGAATGACCTCCCCTACCCTACTTGACTCAGGTATTGTACATGCATTAATGCACACAATGAGTCCAAACTGAACTCAAACTATTGTGACATGTTGCTCTCAGAGTACTAAACATTTTGATTAACAAGTCTTGTTTTCTTGGTCAGGCTCATAACATATCAATCACCCCTCGTATATAGATCCCTGTTTAGATTGCTATTAAAATGGTGGGTTTGATATCAAAAATAAGGACATGGTCTCTTTTGCAATCATCCTATATGCCATAATCTTTAAAGTATAACCTTCATGAATAAAATCAAGACATTTTGATGCACGTTATGTACATTTCCACACTGTAGGGGCTGCAGTCACTTTTTGGCAGGTGGAAATCTGCACTTTATAAATTGAACTGGTCCTTTAGAGCTAGGCCTATTTAAACTGGTAAAAACAACCGGATTGTTTATTATCGAGGTCACAGAGCAGGTAACATAATGCAGAACCTTGAGGATATTTGCTTCCACTGATGACGCTCAGTTTTTGTTAGTTTTTTGTGGACAACACCAGTGCAACCTGCAGTTCCGTGTTTTCCCCTACAGGACGCAACCGGAAGTGAACCATCAGCAGAGAAGTCTAACCGTTGTCATGGCGACTGGCGTCCATAGCAACCAAACTCTACCGGAAAATCAATGTAATGTAAATAAGTGCATTCCTTTACTGTGTGGGTTTAAATTACTTCATGTATCTCCAAAAACACCACACTTCAACTGTTTTATTCGTAATGATAATAATAAAGCATAAAAATATCACTTTTATAAGAAATCGTGCAGAAAAAATAAAAAATCAACAATCTACATAGTAAACAGCAATTTATCATTTATAGGAGGAGGAGGGTGATATTATCTGCAACCTGTTGACTTAAGCTTTAAAGTGCATGCAAATGTAAGTTCCAGCCACTAATTTGTGGGATAGTAAGCTCCTACTGAGGTGTTTCTGAGGGCACTGATGCAGTGCTGTGGTCAGATTTAGGTCGATCATGACTTATTGATGAACTTACATGGTAGTCTTTGTGCCAGCTCTCCAGCTTGTCCTGTAAGACGCTGAAGGAAGATGTGTTGGTCAATCTCCTTAAAGTGTCCGCCATGTCCGTGCACAATAACTAATCCTCGGAGGTTTTAAACTGCTGCTGTAGCCGGGGAGAGGAGCGCAGTAAAAATTCCTGACCTGGCAGCTTTGTCCACCGACGACACAGAGGCCAAGCACCGCCCGCCTCAGTTGTAGCAACCAAGCGAGCCGACAGCTAAACCACACAGCGCAGCTTAAAGACAGTCAGACAGCGTTTCTCTGTGCAGCCCTGTGCAGGTTCTGTTCTCCACTAATGTAAATAGGATTGTAATGTCACACTGTCAAACGAAACCAAACGCCTGCACGCTGACCTCAGTGGGTCACAAACTCAGGTGCTGGTGTTTCTGCTTAAGTGGCAGCGTTGGATCAAATCCTATAAGCCTTTAATATACCATGACATGATAAACTGAATTAAATGTGCAGGGGACTTAGTTAGATCATTTAAACATTTAAAACCACAGGACAGCAAAGTAGAGTCTAGGTAACCATATAGCATCACCACAATATAATGGATGATAATAAATATAAGATCTAAAATACATAAAAGTATTTATATGTATAGTATAGTACAGTATAGCATAGTATGGTATGGCATGGTATGGTATGGAAGTGCATCTGGAAACCATTGTGAGAATTTTAATTTTTTTCTGCAATTTAATTCAAAGAAGTAAACTTTCATATATTCTATGTTCATTACATGTAAAGTTAAATATTTCATGTATTATTTAATATTTATAAGACTGTTTTAATTTGGATTATTGTGACTTATAGCTCATGAAAATCACAACTCTGGTATCTCAGATTATTAAAATATTTCCAAAGATGAAACAAAAAAATGTATTTACAATTCAGAAATGTCAAACTTGTGAAGAGTATTTATACGCTCAATTCTTCAGTACTTGGTTGGAGCTCCTCTACTGCATCAGAACAGTGTGGCATGGAGGTGATCAGCCTGTGGTTACTGCTGATGTGTTATTGAAGCCCAGGTTGCTTTGACAGCAGCCCTCAGCTCATCTGTATTTTTGAGTTCAGGTGTTTTTCACCTTTCTCTTGACAAAACCTCATATGGGGTTCAGGTAAGGTGAGTTAACTGGCCAGTCAAGCACAGTAATATCATAGTCAGCAAAAACATTTGGTAGTTTTGACTCAGTGGGCAGATGCCAAGTCCTGCTGGAAAGTGAAATCCTCTGTATAAAGTTTGTCAGCAGAGAGAAGCATGAAATGCTCTAAAACCTCCTGGTAGACGGCTGGGTTGACTTTGGACTTGATATGTCATAACATGAATTATGATTTCTAAGTAGGCCTACATTTATTATATGCAAAGTTGCATTATCACTTTTGATACATTATTCTAATTCTTTTTCTTCTTCTCTACATTTAGGCAGCTGGTCAGACTACACTTTAAGCTAACTGTAACTGTAACTCTTTGTCCGACTTAATGTTTGGATTTTACAATTAAAACAACCATTAAATCAGAACAAGAGCTTGTGCGTATAACAATGAATCCTATGTTATGGCAGTTTACATATGGAAAATATGAATGGACATGTTTTTCCTATTTTAGGATCCTGCTGTCATTGGCTGGTTGAACTTGGAACGAACCATCTTTTGTTATCATCGCAACGGCGTATTTTTCTGTACATGCAAAGCTAAATAAAAGTGTAAATAAATATCGTCCTTTGTGTTAACGTAACCTTTTTATTCATAATTAAATATAACTCAGTCAACGATTAACAAATATCGTTTATAGATACACTATGCTCAAACTACAATCAGTGATTTCCCCTTCAGCTGTAAAAAGGTGGTACGTTCCCTGTCACTGCGAGCAGAAGAGGGAGGGTCAACATGGCGTCCGAACAGGTCCGTTATCTTCTGTATTTGTTATTATTCTTGCATTTCGCTCTGTTTTTCGACATTTTTGGTTAAGAAAACAATACTACATATTTCTGAGTAGCTTAAATATAAACAACGAGTTAAAATCAGCGCACTGGGCTTCGTTCTTGGCCCTGTGGTCATATCAATGTTATAATTGACGTTAGTGGCCTCCGGTTCTTTATTAAATGGTATTATGTTAACAGGCATGCTGCTAAACAACATGTTGGTCATATAAACAGAATAGAAAACGTTTAATAGTGAGAAAACGGAGCATATTTCCATTTTGCTGCTAAAATGAGTGCAGTTTATTTTTAGTTATGGCCACAGACGGGCTGTCGCGGGGTATTTAACAGATGCATTCCGATGCAGAGCTGACTTGAAATCACTAACTAAAACTTGATTATGGCCGTGGACACTAGGGCTGGACGACTTTGGAAAAATATCTAATAGTTTCGATTTATGTGGCAAATTCGATTTCGATTCCATACACACTGTATAATAGAACCCATGTAGAAGAGCATTTGATGGAGCATTACCAAATAATCCAATATTAACATCTCTGTAATGTAATGCAAGCATGAGAACTTGAAGATATGAATAGCTTCCAGCATGTATTTATTGCATTTTTGTTTTTAATTTGCATAAAACTAGTATCACAAAAGCTGCGACTGTGTTAAATACAACTAAATACAGTATAAAAGTACAGTATTGAAACAACAATTTAAAAAATCCAATATGAAACAACAGCAGCATCAAAGTTTTGCACATTCTGCAGTCAGGTTATGTAAAGTATTATTAAAAACATGCACTGCAGAACATGTATCCTACATTGCAGCCTTTGCAATTTGCTGCTTGCCTTGTTTCAAATTGTGATTTAAAATCACTTGTTCAGCCCTAATGGACATGAAATGGAGACGTATGGAGAAAGCCAATTCTACTAAACTGAGCTTGAAAGCACGGTGGGTCGCCGGTTCGAGCCCCCAGACTGGCAAGAGGTTGAAGTTGGAAAGTGAGAGCGACCGCTCTTAACCCCTGACTGCTCCCCGGGCGCTGCACCGCGGCAGCCCACTGCTCCTATTATGTATAGTTAAGGTTAACTTTGAAAAGGATGGGTCAAATGCAGAGAAGGAATTTCCCCAAGGGGATCAATAAAGGTTAGATTATTATTAGTATTATAGAAAACATTGTGCCATTTTGAGCTGACTGGATCTAAGTCTAAGCAGGCCAGTCCGTCTATATAAAGTGCATTATAATGAGAAAAAGTCAGTTCCTATGTAAGGAAAAAGCTCATTCTGATGTGCAATGGTAATTATTTACCCATTCTTTATGGTACTGCTTACAAGGGCTGAATAATTTGTGGAAAATATTGTGATTTTCCTGACAGGTATTGTGATTTGATTTGGGATATATTTTGTAAGTCAAGCTTCAGTTCAATATTGACTGTCTAACAGATTTAAAACATGTGACATCATCAAAAGTGTGACTGTCACACAGGCCCGTTTCCTCCTATACGCAACCTACGCGGTTGCGTAGGGCCCCGAGCCACTAGGGGGCCCCCAAAAGCTGATGGCCAATGGGACGTCACGTCAGTTAATATTTATTATGTATGTATTGTGCCGAGTCGGCACAATACATGCGCAAAGGATGCGCGTGTATTGTGCCGAGAGGCGCGTAGAGCAGCGCCACCAAGTCAGCCTGAGGTAGGAGAGAGAAAAAAAAGACGCAATGATTGACAGCGCGAAGCATCAGCATCTGACCAATCAGCGGTCAGATGCGCTGGCAGGCAGTTGCTTGCAGGTAGAGAGAGAGAGAGGTGGCTTCCAAACGTCAGTACGATTCGGGAGCTAGCAAAAGTAAGAAAAAGTACAAACAAGAAGAGGCTCGTGCTTCACTTGAAGGTGGGTATGTTGTTTAAATAAAAAAGAAAAAACTTGGTGGCATAAAGACGGTAGACCCCAGCTGCTAGCATGTCTGCTAGTGTGAATCATGAGACAGAAGAGATGATAGTTGTGTCCAGATGTGGACTGGAGATTAAATTTTCAAGCGGCCCTGATGATCATTTATTATATTTCTTGTTAACTGCATATATTCAGCTCTGTTGAAAAAAAATAGTTGTTAATTGACTGTAAAGTTATTGTTCCACTGTTGATAGAGGCTGTTCATTTGATTTGTTGGTAGACAAACTGTAATTTATTTATTAGATTCAGATTCGCTTTATTGTCATTGCAACAAGTGCAATAAAAAGTAAGGTGCAGGCCATTCAGTGCAAAGAACAGAAAAACTATATATATATATATAAAAACACTATTTAACAAGTGGATATTGCAGGGGGATGGATGGATGAATGAATATTGCACAGAGGTAGTGTCAGTTGAATCAGTGTATTGCACGTATATCAGTTAAGAGTTATTTAGCGCCCTTACAGCTGTTGGGAAAAAGCTGTTTTTCAGTCTGTTAGTCC